>WAAB01009218.1:0-15193 GCA_013389865.1 Piaya cayana | reverse complement strand
GGACAGGGCAAGGGGGAATGGCCTCAAGCTCTGCCAGGGGAGGGTCAGGCTGGACATCAGGAAAAACTTTTTCACAGAGGAGTGGTCAGGCACTGAAACAAGCTGCCCAGGGAGGGGATTGAGTCACCATCCGTGGAGGTGTTTAAAAGTCGGTTAGGTGAGGTGTTCAGGGCCATGGTTTAGTGGCAGAAAGGAATGGTTAGACTCGATAATCCAAGAGGTCTTTTCCAACCTGGTGATTCTATTATTCTGTGCCTGTAAATGGGAAATACATTCTGTCCTCAGCTCCTGTCTCGCTGCACACGATTGATGGAGATCACTCCCTCGCATTGCCCAGGTCTGATAAATGCTCCTTGCTTTCTAAAACGAGTCTTAGTTTATTTGTCGGCACTTTCGGGAGCTGGCGCGGCCAGAGAATAGGCTTTGCTGCCTGTGTGGTGGCCGTGGCTGCCCCTGGGGTTGGGGAGAGAACACAGATTGGGATCCAGGAGCCGCGGGTCCCTCTCGGTGGAGACACCGGTACGGTGGGAGCGAGCCCCTGCCCTGGCACCCGCCCCCAATCCTTTCCCTCTTGCCCTCTGCCTTTCCCTCTTGCCCTCTGCCTTTCCCTCTTGCCCTCTGCCTTTCCCTCCCCTGGCTCATGCTTGATCTCCCCCCGCCGTCTCTGATCCTCATCGCAGCTCTGGAGGGGAAAGGGCTGCGTGGAGTGGGGAGCCCGAGGCTGGGGGAAGCCGAACCAAACTCCCCGTGCCAGCAGAATTCCTCCTTATTGCCCCATCTTTTTCCACACTTCTAGTAAAGGCTTTCAACCAGCTTGCTGTTTCGTTTGTTGCAGACTTGTGATGTGGAATGTGGTGCCGGGATGGGTGATGATGTGTAATTAATATCTGCCTAAGATCAGAGTCACCTGTGTGATGTTAGGGTGTGTGGTTTGCTGTTTAGGCACATGTAGTGAGTGTTTAAGCTATTTTCAACAGTTATAATAAAGTTCTGTCCTTCTCTTTCAAAGTGAAATAATAGAATTTGCAAGGATTTTGGGTGCTGGTGCAGTGGGAGCAGGGAGGAATTGTAAACTGGAAGCTGACAATTGTGTCACGCCTGTTCTGAGAAAGAAACAGTTAGAAACTACCAAGCAGTGACTGAAAAAGGTGGTTTTAGCAAGGTGTGGTGTGCACAGAAAATAGAAGCAGATGTGAGCCGTGCATCCAAGTAAACGTGAGGTATTCTTTTAAGCAGGAGAGATTCTTACATTAAAGTGGAGTATGAATCTTTAGTACTGTTTGACTCCGTAGTATTTTTCTGCTGTATACAAGCCTTACAGTTAGTTTGGGGATTTAGTGTTAGTGTCTGTGGCACAGAGACTAGCCCTGCACGTCATCAGCAGAAAATATTGTGGTGTATGCTGGGTGAGTATATCCATGTGCTGAACAAGGATGTTGCTACTGTGAAGGAGGCACAGACATGATTGAAAGGCTACTTTGAAAGTTTGTATTAAACTTAAGCCCCTTTTATAAGTACCTTGATGAGATTCCCTATGCTTTTTCTGGATAAGAGTAGGAGAAGGAAATTAGACATTCAAGTATGAGAGATATCGTTATTTAAAAACAGCTATCGTGTGTTTATCAATTAATGTAAAGTAGGATTGAAAATAACTTATTTTATTCTTTGGCAACATAAAATTATGTTCTAGGACTATCATGCTTTCAATGCTTCTTAATTCTGCATAGTAACTGCTTGAAACACAGTAGTTTTTGTGGTGAAAATAATTCCAGAAGATTAGGAGGCCACCCTGTGCATTGTCGTGCTCTCCTTGGAGCATACTTTCTGCTCCCTTCCTCTTCTTATTCCCCTTGTCCTAGAGGATAGAAATGCTTTAACCTGGATCAGTGCCTTTATGCTGTCCAGACAGAAACATGCCAAGGCTTTTGCTGCTACAAGAGAGAAGGAGATGAGATCATGGGACCCCAGTGAACTGGTTACGGAGTTACTGTGTTGCAGTGAAGTATCATGGACATTAAAAACAAGCCTAGGTGAAGCACTAAGATGTTTTATTATTTCGTCAGGACAGGAATAATTTCTTAGTGTGGCTTTTTCCTGTAAATGTTCCCACAGTGTTCTTACTAAGCATCAAGTTCTTTTTAAAGTTTGTGATTCCAGTTTTTCTCTTGCTACTTTCATGGATGTTTGGCAGCACAAGAGAATGATAGAGTTTCAGCAAAACGTTCCTAGAGTTTATGCTCTGCAATCAAATCAATATACGGTTGGGTACTGTACAAGCAGAATTCCCTTAAAACTCCCACCTGGTTTTGTGCTTATTTTCCACAGTCCTCATGTAATGTTACTTATTTTAAAACTTTATTTTGGTGTTACTGTCTCCCTTTTTAATTTTGGTTACTTATATGTGTGTGGTTTTTGCTTTATTACAGTTATACTTGCATATCTCTTTTTAATGCTTCATCTGAACAACTGAAATGAGACTGAAGATTTCACTTCTAAAGGAACCAAAACATATCCTTTGTCTTGGAACAAACTGTAGAAAAGCATTGGAACTCTGAATAGATTCTTTCCCAGAAAGGTTTTCTTTATCACAGCTGTCATAGTAAAATATTTGTAAATTACAGATGGCATTTTCCTCTTTTTGTTTTCTTCACCTTGCTATTTCAGGAAGCCTTAAGGGCAACGTTTTAAGAGATGTTGAACAATCTTAGAGCAATACATACCTTTCATAAGCTATCAATGTTTTTCTAGAAAGTTTTAAGTTTTTCTCTCCCTTATATTTGTAGTGATAAGTTAAAAGCTTCTCCAGACAGTAAACAGGAGGAATAGTATATCTACTCACTTGTAATAAGACACACACTTAATGTATGTAAACAAAACTAATTTTCCTGCTAATAAATTAGACATGTCAACAATCTAGGTATGATGTTGTATTAATGAACTGGCACTAAATGATAGTTGGGTGTTCTGTGCTTGCATTGTCCACTAAGACCCTTCTAGAGGTGTAACCCAACATTTCAGCTATGCTTAAATAATCATGCCTCATAATAATTATATTGTTATGAGATAGCTTGCTTTATTTTTTTTTTGCTGAATTACTACCAGCTCCTCTCTTGAAACAAAAGAGCAAAGAAAGAATGAAGAACCTTTTTTTTCTTTATATAAAACCTTCCATTTAATCGTATCAAAATAATATTCCTGTATGGTTCCTTTGGTTCTGTGTAGCGTAGATGAGATGCATTGTAAGCTTAATTTTAGTAATTAAAATTTTCAGCCTTCCTTAATGTAAATAAACATAAAGAATTAGTCAGCTGTGTGGGATGGACTACAGCAGACGAGCTATATTCCTGCAGTGATGATCACCAAGTAATGAAATGGAACCTTTTAACGAGTGAGACTACTCAAGTAATGAAACTTCCAGATGATATTTATCCCATAGATCTTCACTGGTTTCCCAGAAGTATAGGTGGGAAGAAGCAGTCCCATGCTGACAGCTTTGTTCTAACAAGTTCTGATGGTAAGTAAATTTTAAAATATTTGTAATTTTATAGCACTTTGAGCTTACATCACTCAAATACGTGAAAAATTACTTACAGTTAAATAGCCTGCAATCAAACCATTTCAAATACCTGAACACCAGTTGCACTGGTGTAAGATTAACAGTTGTTTAAAATTTAATACACTGTATTATAATGTTCTCTGATGCAACATTCTCTGACAGCAGATACTGGGTTCGGTTTTGGGTTTTTTTTTTAATGTAAGGTCAATTTACACCATCTTCTTTCAGTTTCATAAACCAGTATCTTTAAATATGTCTGCACTGTATGCCTACTCAGATACTATATAGCTATAGTTAGGAAAACTATAGATGCTCAAGTTACTGAAATTGCATAAGCATAAAGTTTTGTATCAACATAGTCCATTTCTTGGACATGTCACAAGAGCATTTCTTGTCTCTAGCTTCTATGGGGTCTTGAATATCCCTCTGAAGCTTCTAGCTCTGGTTGTTGTCAGAAGTATGAGACTCATACATGCGTCCACTCTAGTCAATCGAGTTTTGTTTCTTTCAGATGTACTTGTATCCCCAGTTCCATGAAGAAATTTTAGTTAACTAGCTCCATTGTTGTTTTACATTTATTATGAAGCAGTCCATACAGTCCAGGTCAGACTGTCTGCTTTCTTCTCAGTACTGTAATGGGGATTACGTTCCGTGCCATTAGGAATTTTCTGTGTTATTTCCCCTTCTTTTTCTCCCTTCATCCCTTTTCTTTAAGGAAAAATATTTGCGCTGTCTTCTTGATCTAATTCTGTTCTTTGAAAAACAAAAAAAAAAGAAAAACAATAGTAAAAAGAAATTTTCTTAACACACCCTCATTTTATTTCTCTTACAAAAAAACTACCATGTGGAAACCTTGCAGTTTAGATGAGTGTTTCTTCCTGAACCTACCTGTAAAAGAGGTTGGTCTTTTAAGAAAGCTGTTTATACCTTTGTATTTTATTCAGTTGATAATGCTGTTGGAGGTTCCAGAATAAGTCCATTAAATTATTCCACTGGTAGTAGTAATTATGTACCACAAAGAAGCAGATTGCATCAACATACTAAACATAGCTTGTATTTTCTTGTCAGTGGTCAAAGATCTTGGTGGTAAAGCTGTATTTCTACACAAATGGCAGTGATGGGAATTTCTCAACACTGAACTGAAAGCAATATGCTGCTCTAAATCGCTGCCAGCTTTTTCAGGCAGAACACATCATGGTCAATTGTTGTAGAGAGTTTCCATCAGGATAATAATGGCCATCTGCCCATGACCCTGTTGATAGCTTTCACAGGGACCTATTTATTGATAGTTTTTAATGGGACTTATGGATAAATTCCAGCTAAGTTCTGCCCATGTTTTGTCCAGAACTTTGAATTTGTGGGTCTAGGATGTTTTCTTTTTGTAGGCTTTTGGCTAGCAGCTTAGCAAGCTGGATTGGGAACAGGAGGTTTGTTACGAGGTATTAGCAGTCTGGAGCTGATGCATCCAGCATGGCTTTCTGTATAGACAGAGAGAAATAGTATGTGTTTGAAAAAGGTAGAAGAAATTAATTTATTGCATGAAATTTTGGTGATTTCTTTGACCTTTGGCAATAGTTGCTCTTAAAAATTAGGAGGACTGGGAGTTCAGTTCACAGACAGTGGTGGCCAAGCTTTCTTGGAAGTATTTACTACTTCACAAGGAATAAGTTCACTGGACTTAGAGAACAAAAGCAGGGCGCCTTTAGGTCAGTGCTCGAAGGCTGATTCCCCATTGTTCTCTATGTATACGTGGGGAGGGAACATGAGAAGTTCAACCAAGTACAGTCATAATTTTTGCAATACTTGGTGCTAGATTTTACTCTGAAATTTAGACAGCTGGGTCAAATAACATACTGCTGTAGAGCTCTTCAGGTGGAAATGGAATCTTTTGTGAAAGCTTAAAGGAAGATCCATTTGTATCCATAAGTATTGTATTTCTAATGCCCTGTTTCTGTAAAGCTCCAAATGGCATGTGTAAATAGTGAGCAAAAGAGCAACAGTAATAAGTCAGATCTTCTGGTAATTTATTCAGTCAGTTTTCCAGTATTATTAAATAGCATGGTAATATTACCTGAATTGCCTGAATAATGCTTTGCAATTGATTGAAGAAATACATCAGGACTGCTACTGCCTTTATGAAAAAGATGAGTTTTAAATCTCTGCTATGCAATTTTTCTCTTATTTTTATACCACTAAAAGAAAAAAAAAAATCATATTCATAGGTGTGTTTAGAGGGATTCAAAGTCTTGAGTTTTTTTCAGAAGTGTAAAATACTCAGTGTGTTGCAGGAATTGTGCATTTGGAAACATTATATGTGAACCTGATGCCGATTTGGGTGCTGTATCTGTTCTTGAGTGTAATGTCTAGGATGTGTAGGAATAAAGATTCATGAATAACACCACATAGGTAGGCCACAGAATCTTCTGCAGTATGCATTAAGACCTTTGCCAGACTATCAGTTAACTGCTGGAAGTTGGATTACTTTAAGTGCTGCAAGTCAATAGAAGAGATTTAAAGTGAGGGATTCATGTAGTTTACCAGATCATTTTTCTTGTTGCTCAAGATTGTAGCTGTGTGTGACCAGCAAATTTTAAACCAGTCCTTCAATGTCAGTCTGCATTTTCCTCAATAATACTTCTGCGTTCGTTTGCTTATAACTTTTATTAATTTTTTTTTTCTAATTTGAAGTTATCCCAGGATTCTAGCTAACATTGAAGTACTTTATAAAGATTTCAACTACGAGACATCATAAGAAGCAGGTCGGGAAACACGCTTTTCCCTCTGTGTCAGTAAAAAAAAAATTAAACATTACTGCATGAGAGAAAAATTCTGTGAAACCTGGAAATGATCACATAGTTATATCTCTGTTAGAATTTGTATGCAATTGATAGACGCTCAGTTCTGTCATTGCCCAGCTTTTGGAGATCAGATGGATTAACTTTCTCTTTCGTTTAGTGCAGCTGTTTCTTGCTTGTGTCTTGTTGTGTCTTTGCCAACTGCAGTGCAGTGAGGATTTTGTTTGTTTTCTTTTTACATATGTGTAGGCCCTTCAAACATCCCTAAGGCTTATCTTGATGGTAGTGTAGCTGTGATATGTCTTGTCTGATCAAAGTCTGCAATCCACTAACTTTCTTTGTTTCCCTACATGACACACCCTGTAGTTCTTCAAGCCAGTCCAGCGATCAGTTGTTAGATAATTTTGTATTTTTTTAGTGAGTTGAGTTTGTATTCAGCCCTTGCATTCCTTTTGGACATCAGGGGCCTTTATTGCTATCCCTACTGTTAATTTGGATGCTACTGTTTTGCTAGCACAGAACACTGCAAAGCAGGACTGAATTTTGCTGGATGCATTTCTCGTAAAAATAAATGTTTTGCGGTTGTTACAGAGCAGTAGATTCCCTGCAGAAGGAAAATAATGTGCTATTGTGGAAGGAAGATTGGATGTAATTTCCATTTAAGTGAACACAGTAAATCTCAATTTGTTTATAAGTTTATAGTGTGCTAAATGTAAACAAAACTGGATGAAGAAATCAACTTAGGAACTCTTTTTATTTCCTTGAAACTAGGTTTCCTAAGAAAGCGGTGGGATTTCCCCAGTCAGTCAGAAATTTTGGAGCTCCTGAGGGGGCAGCTCTAGCATGGGCTACAAGCATTTTGCTCTGGGAGGAGTTCTGGTTGCCCTTGATGAAGAGAAACATTGAGCTGAGGTCCCTTCTCAGGCAGTGTAGAGTACAAGAATGAAAGCTGATTTATTTTGCTGTTATTTATGGAAGGAGTTATTTTTGCCATAATTGCTCATAAGTCACAAAACATGATATGTTCAGGTTTTGTTTTGCACCAGTTAGTACTTTATCTTTCTTGTAGGGATTTTTACCGAATTGACTGTTATTAGAACTAAGGGATAAGCTCTTAGCGTTGTTCAATAAATTCATCCTGAACATTCTATTTCTGGAACACTCTTCATGAGTGTCAAAAATTAATTGGGTTTTCTGGGGTTTTTTGGTGTTTTTTTTTAATGAAGTCAAAATACAAAACAGTGCTAAACTAATTTGTGAAAGAGTAAATTGAGATAAAAACTTAACATTGAAAATGTCCAAGTTTATAGCTTCTAGTGTAACTCAGCACTTTCAATAGAGAGAATTTATCTTTTAAAGATTTTTTTTTTTGCATATGCAATTGAATTACTGCATGGTAAAAGTGTGAACAAGCTTGGTTGCTTAATTGCTATTTTCTAAAAACTTTACATTTAAAATTCTGTTATCTATTACTTATGTAGAGTGACTTACGTGTCAAGCCTGCAATTTTCATGCAACAACTATTTCATCTCTTCGATAAGCATTCCTGGAAATTTGCTGAATCCAATGGAAATGGAGTACAACATCTTTACAGGGTTGCATTAATTCCTGGTTGAGCTCCAGATGGTTGTGAAATTAGAGCAAATGTAAAGTTAATCCTCTTGGGTTTTCTTTTGAGTTGCATCTTTTGTGGGATATTGTTCTTTTACTATCTACTTAGATTGATCTTGTTGCATTTTTTACAAAAATAAGGAATNTTTTTTTTTAATGAAGTCAAAATACAAAACAGTGCTAAACTAATTTGTGAAAGAGTAAATTGAGATAAAAACTTAAACTTTACATTTAAAATTCTGTTATCTATTACTTATGTAGAGTGACTTACGTGTCAAGCCTGCAATTTTCATGCAACAACTATTTCATCTCTTCGATAAGCATTCCTGGAAATTTGCTGAATCCAATGGAAATGGAGTACAACATCTTTACAGGGTTGCATTAATTCCTGGTTGAGCTCCAGATGGTTGTGAAATTAGAGCAAATGTAAAGTTAATCCTCTTGGGTTTTCTTCTGAGTTGCATCTTTTGTGGGATATTGTTCTTTTACTATCTACTTAGATTGATCTTGTTGCATTTTTTACAAAAATAAGGAATATGTTCACCTTTAAACTGCTTATTAAGCACAAATTGTAATTGAATAGACCTATTTTTTCAACTTTTTTGTTATTGATAATTTTACATTAGGTCAGCATTTAAGAGTCTATGAAAAAGTAATGAACAAAACATACATGTTTTATATTCTGTATTTGAATAGGCTGCTAATCTCCTATTTGAAATTCTTCCAAAACTGGAGAGTCACTTTAAGACTAAAGACAGCGCCTGGCTTCAATACATAATAAAAGTAAAGGAACAGTATTTTACAAATCTAAGATCAAATTGAATCACTCCTATCTACTCCAAGCATGTAGCTAAAATTTTCCTTTTCTTAATTGTGTATAAGGCAGTAAGTTCTAATTTGAAGCCTCTACTACCTCAATGTAAAGTTGAAGAACAGAAGGCAGAGAAATCCATTGTAACGTTGCTTTTGGAGCAACCTCCATGTATGAATGCAGTGAAAAAAGCAGTGTCTAATGAGTCACATTGTTTGACTGTCATCGGTTGTATATTCACATGTTGGAAAAGTAAAGAAGTTGCAGAAGTAAAGGTGGTATCCATGAAAACGTGACTTGGCCCTGTTCTGCATAAGTATTATGAGACAGGTTTTAAATGCATGGTCACATTTTTTCCAGATGAATTCTGCCTTAGCGCCTAAGGTAGACCCGCTTTTATATGAAACCATATTCTCTCCTGCTAGGTTACAATTTGCTGTTTCACTGTTTGAAGAATCCCTTGTGAAAGCTTATGGAGTGGGAAAGGATGCAAAAGATGGATAAGAGTGTTGAATGTTTCCCTATACAACAGGATTTTATCCTGTATTCTGTGTTATGGCCCACTGTTTTCCTGATAATGTGATCTAAACCAAAGTATTCAGGTGCTTGCTGACTGTCCTTTCATTTTAATTTATTTTTTTGCTTATGTGTTTGGGGCCTTGCTTACAGAAGTATCGAGGTCTCGCAGATCCTGCCTGGGTGAGGATATAAATATATAAAATGTCATAATTCTTTATATCCCTAAAGAACTTCTGAATATTTCAGATTGGATACTGAAAGTTGATGGAGGCTTTTGAGCTGGATATCTGTGTGTCTTAGCTCCTGATCTGCAAAGTTCCTTTTCTTTTTGCCAAGAGAAATTAATGAAATATGTTCCTAATGGCTATGAAGAGCTCAGCCACTTGATGGTGAATACTGCAGCTGATGGCATGAGGGTGTTTGTAGTCCTGTGATCAGAATAGGCTTAAGTATTCAGCAGTAAAAAGGTCTTGTCTATGGACTGAACAAGTACACTACCCGTTGAATAAGGCAGGTGATCAGAAAATAAAATGTGGTTTTTTACTGTATTATTTTTTGACTATTTCATCAGAGAAAACAGCATTTAGCTTTGGAATTCCTGTGAATACAGATCAGAATCTCAGACCTGAAAGATATTATAGAAAATAACTGGTGCATTAATTCTATAAAGTATGTTTTATAGTTATAGAATAACATAATGCATTACATTTAGAGTACTAGTACTGAAAATTTTAGGAAACTAAAAATTGACTGAATGGGGAAGAAGTGGTCTTACTAATAATAATTAGCACTGTGAATTGAGAAAAAAATGGGATTAACTAGCTGTTTAGAGCTGATAGGTATGAATATAAGTGATAAAGAAAAGCACAAATGTATGGTGGTGTGTGATATTTAAAATGACCTGTTCCGATGAACTGATTTATTCAAACCACTCTTATTCTTCAGTGTTAAAAAATCTTTTGCTTGGAAGTCTTGCATTGGTGGAGATTTGGCTGGATGTTTCTTTTTGTTTAGGTACTTAAAAATAAAATGCAGGCAAAAGTGTGAGTGTAATAATTTGAGTTAATACTATGGAGGGGCCTGATGTGTGTTTCATGGTTATTTACTGACAGATTTATCAAAATGCTTTTTATTTGTTTTCAATCTGGCTTTGTTTTTTGTTAATGGTGGGGGTTTTTTATTAAATTGAAGTGCAAAATAAAACATGGGAACCAGGACACAATAAAAGTAGTTCTGAGCTCCTGGCAGTGTACGTTGCATAAATTTTATCATCTTGGCTACTGTGATTTGAATCTGGATTTAGCATGGTGGTGTCCTATGTTTTTACCTTCTAGACAGTTTATAGTAAATTCTGTTATCATTTGCCTGCATGTATTGGGCTTGATAATATGGTCCTTCATTTAAATAGTCAGGTGGCACTCAGTTTCTGGTTTGGTGTCATCAGGTGTGGCCTGTTTTGTAATTCATTTCCCAAGCAGGGTATTATTAATGGAAAAATTATCCCATCTGAAGCGACAGAGCATTTGCACACACTTAGTGTAAGGTACCAGTCTACTGTTTATCTCAGAGAGTACTGATCACTCTGGAAATTGCTTGTAGTGGCTCACTGACAGATTAGATAAAATAATTTTAAAAGAATTTTTGTTTTAAAGTAGTTAATTTGAATCACTGAACTGTTCTAAGCCATGCATTTGTTCTGCCACATGTTTCCAAGTCCTCCTTTGTCTGCTCTTTGGTCCAGTTTAAATTTGATCTTCCTGGATTTAAGCAACATCCCTCATTTGGAAAGAAAGACTTCCTCATGCTTCTGTTGAAATCATTAGTAGCCTTGTTTTTTGGCTCCTGTGAATTTCCATAACAGCTCCATAATGCAAGCAATAATACTTCCTCAGAGCAACACACTCACTGATGGTCAGATTGTTCTAGCTTTTCCATTATCCTTTTGGTGTTGAGTGATTTTTCAGATCTTAACAAAGAAAACACAAGGGCTCCTCTGGGTTGTGGTGTATATACCTCTGTTTGTTAGCTCTCAGACAATGAAATAACAGCAGGCAGTTGTGTCCCCAGAGCAGTGTCCAAACCGTAGAGGGACTTAAGGAAAATGAATAAGGAAAGCATAGATTATACATACCAAAAGGGGAAAAAAAACCTTGCTAAAACAATGTTGTAGCTACTTTACAAGTTCTGCAAGAGCTCAGTTGTTTAGGCTAATCATGATTGTGAACAGCGTAATTGCATGTTTTGTTCTTTTTTGTTATTGTTACCTTCATCATCTTTTGCATCAGTATTTTTAACAAACATGATACCATAACAGTCGTAAATAATGATTCGCAAAATTAGATACACTATTTCTATCTTGAACTTTTTTTGTTTAGGGAAGTTCCACTTAATTTCAAAATCAGGAAGAGTAGAGAAAAGTGTAGAAGCCCACTCTGGAGCTGTACTTGCGGGAAGGTGGAATTATGAAGGAACGGCACTCGTTACAGGTAAGCATTCTTACAGTGATGAAGTGTTTTGAAAACTAAAACAACAGAAGAGTTCTTTCAAAATAAAGCTTTTTGGGTTTTTTTTAATATACAAAATGTACGTGCTATCATGAAGAAAGGGTACAAAATCTATGAAAAATGCTTTCAATACAGTGTGTGGAATCTAAGTACTTTATGGGATAAATGCAACAGAAGGTTTTGTAAAAATAATTTAACCTTTGACATATGTTTAAAAGATGTAATCGCAGATTTCATAGTTTATATTGTAGTTCCATTGCATTCAAATGAATAAAACCAAGTCTATTGAGTGTTCACACACTGGTCTAGCCTGAAATTCTTGTGAGGTAGGGGAAATGGACACAAAAAATTAACAGTATAAGGAAAGTTAGCTATAATGAGTGACTTTTTAGTGTCTTCATTATCACTGGGGTTATTATCACCTTGTTTAACAGAAGCTAATTTTGCACTATTTGATTAATTCTGTTTTAGAAGGATGTTGTCTGTTTTAATTAATACAAGCTCTATCCTAAAGGAGAACACTTGACTTTTTTTCTCTTATGTATTCCAAGATAGCTTGCTAAGTTGGTACATTTGTATCCCTGCACATGACATTTGAGGCTTTTTAGCCAGCAGAGTTTACTGAGGTCTCATGAGTGACTGGAATGTTCCCGTGCTTCTCTTTCTTAATTAATAGGAGCAGTGTAGGTCCAGCTCTGGTCTAGCTCTATTCTCCATTGAGGCTGGGAGAGTGATCTCCCGGTGCCTGCATCTCTGCATGTCTTTTTGTCCTAAATCCTTTGGTAATTAGTTGCTTTTGGCATTTTTGTCAAAAACTTCTATCTTGATGTTAAGGGGAAGCTAATTAAATTTCCTGTGATAGACTTCTCCTTTATGGGATTTCTGTTGGTGTCAGAATTTTCTGCAGCCTCCTGTTGATCCAGCACAGCTGATTTCTTTGGACAAATTCCAACTCAGTCCAGAAGTATAGGAGATAATTTTGGATCTGCTTATTTCCAGACTCAGTCTGACTCTAAAATGCTGCTTCAAGGAACTCTGGCGTGTTCCTCTGAAATCCCAGAGGGGTACAAATATTGTTCTTTTTAAAGATGGATTTGCCGCAGGAAATTCTCCAAAGGAAAAGTCAAAATTCTCTTTTCAGTCTCCTTTTCTTTTATTGTTTTTGAAGGACTGCATGACACTTACGGGGAGTATGAGAATTCATTGCTATATCCAAATGGTGTACACTGAGCAGACCATCTACTCTTGTACCACAACTGCACCTCGAGGAAGAGTGAATCATTGCTGATACTTTATCAGTCAAAATATTCTTTATGGTTCTATTTTAACAATATCAAATGTACACAAATAAGGTTGTTAAAAATTTTTTGTTATGCTTTTTAAACACTTAAAAGCTACGTAGACCAGATATAAACCCCTGAAATCTGGTAAGGAAGTTACTTTTGAATGGAAGAATGGCATTAAGTGTCCAGGTGCACGTTTTTCCTCTTTGATTCAGTCTGGGAGGCCTAAATGAAGGCCCAGAGCCGTGTGTCTTAAACATGATAGCACACTAGGAAGTCTGTGCTCTTAATGCAGACACAACTATGCCATATAGTGCATAAGAACTTAATGTTTAGTAAGTAAACCAAGTTTCTTGGTAACATGCAGTTATGTTATGAAATTTAAGCCTTCCAAATGGAGCTTTCAGTTATCTTCAGTTTCACCATTTATCAAGTGTGAAGCCTCCAGATTAATGCATAAAATCTGCTCCTGCTCTCTTCAGACTCCTCAGAGACTCATTTAATCAGTCTCTGGGCTGTTGAACTGTAAATAGATGAAAAATACCAGCAATGCTGAATAGAAAATACAGAACTTAAGACACTTAAAGAGGGGTAGACTTTCTCTTCCCAGCAGCAGCTTCAGATAGCACTGTAGGGATTTTCGGGAGAGGAAGAGAGTTGTTGATTAAAGCAGAACAACAGTCTTAAATATTTTTTCCTGAATATACTGTCTGGGGATATGTTAGGAAGGCTACATAAACAGTATTTACCTGTAAGAAGACCTGGACTTATTTTAACTCTGTATAAATACAAGTGCCACATTTGTAAGACTTACTGCATCTAAGTTGACTTTTCTGTGATAACTTTACAGTTGGTGAAGATGGCCAAGTGAAAATCTGGTCTAAAACTGGAATGCTGAGATCCACTTTAGCTCAGCTAGGTAAGTTAATTTTCTTGAATTTCCATCAGAACTTTATAGTTTGGGGTGTTATGAAATATATTTAAATAAAAGACCCTAAATCTGGCAGTAATGGTTTGTTTAAGGATTTTAAGTCCTAGGTAAATTTAATTCATAGTTGAATACAGGGGGAATTGGATCTTTAATAAGATGATTATCTTAAAAAAAAACCCAAAACCAATCCCCTTCAAATTAGTATTATTGCAACATTTTTAGACAATAGTTTCAGTTCCACCCTAAGGATTCTGGAGAGGCTAAAGAATTAAAAATAAAACCATCCAGTTTTTAATACCAAACCACAGACTCTTATGGTGAAACTAAAAATAAAAATCTCTTAAAGCATTGCAAGAATGTTTGAAAGATGCAAAATACCTGTAGGTTGGTTCCTCTGAACTTCAAAACTCTTAACAATGCTTTGTTCATCTATGTAACCTAGTGACTATTTTAGTGTATGCAAACAGTCCTACTGAAGTGAAACAATCCCTGTGCTTAAGGTCTTTGTTGAACTGGGGCCTTGGAGACCTGACCTTGATCTTGGCTTTGTAATTACAGTTTTATGCATTCTAGAGCATTCCAGTTATTTGTATTTAAGTTGATTTAAAATCATATTTTTATAAAGTGCAGCACTATAAGCTGCAAATGGAATACATACTTACAGAAATGCTGTTTGATATTTTTAAAATGCTATTTTTATAATCATAATTTCTAATATTTTTGTACTATTTCAGTGAAGACACTGAGCTAGATTTTGTTTTTCAGACTTCGTGCATTGAGATCATGTGACCTTTTGATATTTTTTAAGAAACCACATGCACCTGGGGTTGGGTTAAATGTCAGACCCTTATCTCTTTCTAAAACAAGTTATCTAAATTCTTTCAACCTGTTGAAGGCATTTTAACCACAGGAGTGAATGCAAAATGTATTTCAATTCTGTTAAGGAAGTTCATAGTCAGATGCAATGTTTTTTCATGGTTACAGTGTAAAAAGATAAGCCAACTGAACTATAATTTTGAAAAAAAAAAAGAAGGTTGAAACACACTCTTCCCTGTTTCTTAGCTGATGTGTTTCAGGGTTTTTTGTGCTTAATGGTGTTTGTTTGAGGTTTGATGCAGCTTATCAATTAAATCATATGTTCTAGTTTGAAATCTGCCATCAGGATTTATTTATTTATTTATTT
>WAAB01009217.1:6160-68717 GCA_013389865.1 Piaya cayana | reverse complement strand
TATTAATTATATTTAACCCTTTATTTAACTCGCAGTTATAAATTGAAAGAAATTACTGTTGTTTCCCTTCTTCAGCTCCTTATCTGGAATAATTTTTTTTAATTTAAAAAATAAAATGTATCCTAGTTCTCATAAAAATAATGTATAAAGAGACATGTACAATTTCACAAGCCTGAGGGACCTGAGGTTAACACTTATATCTTCCCTTGTAAAGTTGTGTGGCATTTCATCAATATACTACAGAACATGACCAAGTCTGTACCTGCTTCCTGATAGGGGGTTCTTTTTATTTGATTGTTTAGGATATTCCACTCTTAAAAATTTCCATTTATTTTTTTTCCTTAAGAGGAGACACTATGAAAATTAATTTTATTATATGTATTTGCAGACATCTGGTTGTCTCCATAGCTATTTAATTGACAGGAGATATACAATAGTTGAAACGTATCCCAACATATTAAAAACAACTTTGGACTTCTGGTTTGGCTTGTGTTGTTATTTTTAATTAGTGAATGATTTTCAAAATATGAGTTAACTGACTTGTCAGTACACACCTAGTCTTCCAACAGGCTGGCTGCAGTACCCTGATACTGATCCAACTTGCATACTTGCATACACAGAGTCACAGAATCACTAGCTTTGAAAAGACCTCCAGGATCATTGAGTCCAACCATTCTGATTAACCACTAAACCATGTCCTTAAGTACCTCATCCACCTTTTTTTAAATACCTCCAGGGATGATGACAGCCTGTTCCACTGCCTAATGACCCATTCTGTGAAGATTTTTGTTTCAAATATCCAGCCTGAACTTCCCCTGGTGGAGCTTGAGGCCACTCCCCCTTGTCCTGTCACCTGGGAGAAGAGACCAGCTCCCTCCTCTCCACAACCTCCTTTCAGGTAGCTGTAGAGAGCAGTAAGGTCTCCCCTCAGCTTCCTCTTCTCTAGGCTCAATAACCCCAGTTCCCTCAGCTGCTCCTTATAAGATTTGTCTCACTCCAAATCTGGACTGTGGGTAGATGAGAAGTGACTTTGGCTTCCCAATTTAAGTCATAGCTCTATTGAAAAAGCAAAAGGCCTCGTGTCACAGTCCACTCATAAGCAAACACATGATAGTTCATTTCAGCTATGATCTCAGAGTGCAAAGGAAAAAACAATAATTCAACAAATCAAGGGGGTTAAATTTCAATCCAAAATAGAACTTTATTAATTGTGCCCATAAAGTAGCTTTCAATAGAAAGAGAGAGACAATAAGGAAAAAGATAGGGAGAAAAGTAAACAAGAAGGGGTTTCTATCTACCACCATGGGGCCATAGATGTCTGGTGTCTTTTGGGGTCCCAGTCCAGAAGGTGTTCCACTGTCTCTGTCTTCAATCTTTCGATCATGGTGGGGAAGATCTTCCAGAATTCAGCTGCTCCAGAGCTGTCTTTTGTGCTAGTCAATACACCCACGACCTGGCTTTGCCTGTGGAGATTGGTCACACATTCCAAGAGAGGCATGGTTGGCTTTGAAGGCAGGTCTCCTCCCCTCCACGTGCACTCCTCCTGGTCGCAGTGGTCGATCTGGGGTCTCCCAATGAAGGCCAGTAGTCATCGCCACCTTGCATGAATGCACTGTGGGGTATGGGTCTATAATAAGTCCTGTAATTAATTTTTCTGTCTTTTTCCTCCTTGCTTAATAGATCTTTCACAATGTTAGGGAGCAAGGAGGTTTGGAGAAAAGTACAAAACATTTTTGAAATAAGGAGGTAGGTACAGGTAGATAGGTACAAATTGTTCATTCCATAACAGCTTTGACCATTTTTGTAAGTTCTGCATCTGTGATTTATATGGTTAAGTTCTGAGGCTTAGCACCTGATGAGAAAATACTGAGGCAGAAATCAATCCTTTAACCAATCCTTACACCTTGCCAGATTGAAAACAACTCTAATAACATTTTTTGAAACAACAGAAAAAAATTGAAAATGTACATTTGGCAATCTATACTCAGAATAGTGTTGCATCTACTTTGTCAAGGAGCAGATATTGCTGTCTGCATTGACCACAAACACAATTCCAATGTGAACAGCACAGACAGACCCATGGAGAATTTAAACCTTGGACTAAAACTTTATTATCTATAAAATGATGAAGGACAAGCATAAGGAAAATGGAAATTAATACCAGTGTCAGATCCAGAAATACTACTTCTATTAGGACACATTCCTGATAGAAACTGGAGGTCATCTTTCATCTTTAATTACGTCTCAGAACAGAGACAAGGTTTTTGCAGCAGTGTGTCTGGATGATGGTCTAGTGACCTTGTTTGTTGCTTATCAATTTTTTAATGTCATGATTAAGAAATATTTTCTGTTAGACCTTCCCTTAGAACAAGAGATTTCATAGATTGCTGAGTTCCTTTATTCCAAATCTGTATATGCTACCATCTAAATTAAGTTTTAACATAAAATTTATAATTAACCAATTAAAGTGGAATAAAAGAAATTGTCACTTTGCCTTACTAAACTGTAAAGGGAGCTTGGGTTGCTTTAATCAACTAGCTAGACCCATGCAGATACAAGTCCTAAGGGGACTTGCAACATATATACCATTTTCTACACATTCCCTTTTAATGCAAAATTAAAATGCATTAAAATGCTTTAATGCAAAAGTAATAACAAAAGGAAGATAACAATAATTATAAGAAAATAATAAAATATATACATGTAAACAAAAAAATTAAACTCTGCTGAAGACTACATGTCACCATCAACAATATGGGGCAGGCATGGGAAAAGTCTGACTGGATTCAGTGGCAACCAGGAACTACACTCAGGAACTGGATCCAGGAACTGGATTTGTGAACATGCAAAGCAGATGGGCAAGGTCCTCCCTGAAAGTCAACCACATAAAAAGAGATCTGACCCTTGTGATCTCTAAGCTTTTATATTGAATACGACATGTATGGCATGGAATAATTCCTTGGTTTACTTGTCCTTTCTGCTCCACCCAGCAGGTGCTACAGCCTTCACCACCAGCTCTGGGATGGTCTCAGTTCACACAGGCATACCTGTGAGCAGTGGCCTCTCTACATATCAATAGCCCATTACCATGGTGATAATCATCAGGTTTAGCTGTAAAGTCAGAGAACTATGATCTGCTTTAGCCCAAACCAGAACAACCACTTGCTTATGTATACTTTGCATGACTAATAACCAGGATTCTTCATGGAGCACTGTAACAGTAAGGAAGGATTTCTCTCAATGTCTATACAATAGCAGCCAGATTTGCCCTGTGATAAAATGCCTTTTGTCTCTTAACTGGAGAATAATGGGCAACCTAATACAACCCCTCCCACACACATTATGTATCTCTATAGATACACATTTGTAAGTTGAAGCAACTACAGTAGACTGTTATAATGCATGTAGCCATTTTGTATGAAAACTTAAAGCTTAATGCATACATATACTAAAACTGTAAGAGTTGGATGTTTTGGGAGGGTGTCTTTTTAGGGTATCAGTTCAATTCTGATTAATGACAGTGAGGCTTACTAGGGTTGTCAGAGAGATTTTGAACTATTTAAATTAATACTATTGAGTTCTCACACACTGCAATTTGTACATGTACATGTATATGTGTATAAATATGTTTAAATATGTTTGTATTTTTCATTGACTCTTGCAATCGTTTTAACTTAACATTATCTTAGAAACTCCAGAGACTCTGTTAATACCAAATCAGCAATAGTGCAGAAATAAAATAACAGGCTTTGTTTCATCTCTTGCAAAGCCTTCAAGGTACGATGTTATCTAAGAATAATTCAGGCTCTGTTCTTAACTTCTTAATTACTAGATGCACATTTTTGTCTTCAGACAAAAAGAAATTGTTTTGTAAAAATCTGGAGTTTACAGACTAGTGTTTAAGTCCATTTCTTTGCAATCTGCTTCTAAAGTGAGGCATTAAATTAGCATATATTGAACCTATTTTAGAACTTGTGCTAGAAAACAAAAAAATAGGGATAAGATAGCCTAAGTTTCATTACTTCTTATAATACTATTAATTCTTTTAAAAATTAGAACGCTGTAGTCTACTTAAAAATCAGCAAATATTCCAATATGTATGCCTTGGTGCATTAGAAATTGACCTGTGCTGATACTATAAATTATCCTTGTCTGCAGATTAGCTACTAGGGCTGCCTTAATGAAATGAAGGCCATTGTCCTTTCTTCAGAGTATTGAGTTTGATGTCTAATTTTCTATCACTCCATTTCCAACTTATCTTTACTGTGAATAACTCCTACCACTGATTCCTAAACGCACATCTGCAACATCTTCATAAAGCAGGACACTATAGTGAGAAAGTGGTGACATGAATTGATTTATAAGTGCACACATAAAAAGTGTCCAGTAAGTGATTCTTTCTGTATCATTTTAGAAGCTAGATCATATGTTACCAGCATAGATTACATAGCTCAAGGGGCCTCAAAATGTAAAGTCCCAATTATGAAATGTGGAGATGAATTGATAAAGGCTCATCTAAAACAGAGTCTTTGGAATTTTTGCTTTTGTTTATTTTCTGTTGTGGCTCATTTTAACACAGGTTATAGTGATAAAGTAATTGGAGGGGTGGGGGAAAGTGTCTTGTGAGACGGAAGATTGATAGTGTCCACCTCATTCAATTATTTAATGCTGCTCCTTGAAGGAATCTGTATTACCTAGTACCCCAATACATAATGATTGTCTACCCTATAATGACTGCACTGGCAGAGAATGAAATCAATCCAAAAGCATCTCCCAAAAGAAAATGTCCTTAAGTATGCCTACCCAGTTCTCATTAGTTGATTGGATATTGGGGCCCAAGAAAGCTTATTAATATTTACAATCACCTATTACAAGATCAGTAGCAGTGCATCCTAGCAAAGAGAAAGTCAGGTAAAAATGCCAGGACGCGTGCATGGATAATGTGGAAATCCTGGACAAACTTAAACACAAAAAGCAATCCTACAGGGTATGGAAGCAAGGGCAGGGAGCCTGAAAGGAACACAGAAATTGTGTGAGCAGCCAGAGATTAGGTTAGGAAAGTTTTAGCCCTGATAGAATTAAATCTGGACATGATGTCAAGGACAGCAAGAAAAGCTTCTATGGGGAGGTCATTGATAAAAGGAAGACTAGGAAGAATGTGAGCACTCTTCAGATGGAAATGGGAGACCTGGTTAATCAGGATATGGAGAAGGCTGCAGTACTTAGTGATTTACAGTCCTTTACAATATGTTCAGCCTGACAGAATCATGCTAACAATGTAACTGAGGCAGATCCCTTGATTTCCTTGTATGGCAACAGTAATGTCACAGAGAGGGAGGACCGCCTCAGGTCCTTTGCAATAGTCCTGCCCACTGGGATCACATTGAGAAATTAATGTTTCTGGAAACTTGTGTGTGTGCACACCAACTGATGATCTTTAAGGCCCCTTTTAACCCAAACCATTCTATGATTCTATAATATTGGTTCATGATAAAACATTAAAAAACATACATGCGTAAAATGTTTTTATTTCAGAAAAAATAACAAATCTTTCAGGATATTCTATGTTTAAATTATGCATAAATTATTTTTTTCCAAATTATACAAAGAGACAATTTTTGACAATTTTGTCCAGCTCTAAAGTAACAGCCTAAAAATGTTATGATGTCTAATAAAAAGTCAGCATCTGCTTTTCACTGCCATATTCCTTACATGCTAATGTGGAGGTCAAGGTAGGTGATGGAAGGCTTAATATTTTTAGCTGAAGAATGTTCTATTATGAATTAAGAAGTCAGCTGAGCCTTATTAGGAACTCAACACTATAAAACTTTCAAAGAGGCTTTGGAACTGCATAAAGTTAAGGTAGTAAGAAAGAGATTATTTTAAAGACACAGGTGTATTTATTGTGCAGTTCCTGGTTCACAGATGAGGATTCAGATTTTATGTTTAATCTTATCCTTTAGGAATATATGCATCTTGTTGACACATCTAATGGTACTAATGTTTATACACTCACTACTTCATTCTTTGCCATTTGTTTCACCATGTGAGAATTGATTTAAAATTGGTTAATCTTGCCTAGCCAGACCTCCACTGATTTTGGAAGCAAACTATCTCTTTGGACCCATGGAGGTTCAGATCCAGCCCTGGAACAAAGCTTTCTTTAACAAAATTTGATTGCAATGTATTGCATTTTACACAATTGTTTTCTTTCTTCACCACCGTGATCACTCAAAAAGCAATCCTACTTTCAGTGTTTTAAACACTTACCTGAGATTTATGAATATTTTGCCAGCAATTGTTACTGACACAAAAATGGGAATTTGACCAAATACATAACAAAAAGGAACTCAGAATGCACATGAAAGTCAAAGAATTTTTGTCATTCTTTGTCCTTCTCAACAGTCAATGCACCGATGGTTCATAGATATTTCATGACTATGTTGCCTGACCCATGAAATTGCTTTTTTCTACTTATGCATATGTTAACAAACATTGATTTATTGTGTCCTCCCTGAACTAAATGGGTCAACAGTAATGCAATAAGGATTAAATGCTTGGAGGGTGTGTGTGTATGTTTTACTATATTTTAGTTTCTACGCTTTTCAACACAATGATTATGTTAATTCAAATTTTGCTGCCTATAATAAGGTGTGACCTAATTTGTGTATAAATAGCTTAAACTTTTCATATTAACTAAAAATGTGTGATACCTTTTTAATGGAGCGCATGAGGATAGAAGAAATCCTATGTATTTAGTAAAAGTAACATGAATTAAAGAACTAATTAGAGATTTATAGTTATTAGATCCAGAAACTATAGATTATCTTTGCTTACAAAGTTAGTGCCTCCATATCAAATGAAAAATCTTGAATATTTAAGTTGTATGTTAATCGTAGCCCAGACAGTAAAAATTCCCTTGGTCTTGCTTTCTGCTATAATTGGCTTGTGTTAAGAAACCAGTTGAGATGGCAGATGTCAGTATTTTCTTTATCTCTTGATAGCATATGTTTTTTTGTTGGCAGGAGACTTGAGTGCTATAACTTTTCGTATCAGATATTCAGATTATCTCTTCATGATTTACTTTTAAGGATATCAGAATTTCCTAAGAGGTGTTACTAAAAATTTATGGGTTTTAAGATCATTTTTTGACAGTAGGGAATTTGATGCATTGGGTTTTTTTTATTATTTTATGTTGATTTTTTGATTGTTGCTGATTTTTTTTTATTACACAAAATAAATAGGTTTAATTGATGTGTAGTATTTTTTTCCTACCCATAACTTCAGACTTCAGGAAGAATGAGAGATCATTGTGCCATCTCAGTGATACATATCACAGAATCACAGAATCACAGAATCACAGAATCACTGGGTTGGAANTTCGTTGCTCTTCTCTGGACACTCTCCAGAGCGTCAACATCCTTCTTGTGCTGAGGGGCCCAGAACTGCACACAGGATTCAAGGAGCGGTCTCACCAGTGCCAAGGAGTGGTCTCACCATATGAATGTCAACATGTAGGTACAGGTGATTTTTTTCCTGTTATTCCTTTTCTGATCTTTGCTATTCTAGGTTTTCTCTGACAAGAGCAAATAAAAAAAAGTAAAATAGAAAATTAATTTGCTACAACCTAAATATGTCAACAAAAACCTTTTTAATAAAATAGAGGTCAGAAAAATGCAGTGAGTAAAATGGGGAATATCTTTTGCCTTTTTTTTTTTTTTTGAACAAATATTCCTAAAAAATTCAAATGTCATATCTAAGATTGTTTTTTCATTGTTTAATTGTGTGAAAATACACTTTTAGAATCTTATTGTGTGCTGTTCATCCCATATGGTTGCAAGAAGTTACAAAAATTCCCCCAAATTAACAGGTGGAAGAACTATCAGGAGAGTGAAGTTTTTAGAATGTCTTAAAAATGCAAAAATGAGATTGCCTCTATTTGTTGTCATTTATACTCGTGTGAAGAAGTTTTTTTCACTGATCTCAAGGATAAATTTACATGTGATATAGAAAAGTATTAAATCATTGAGTTCACCTTTATCTTCTCCTGATTAAAGAATTTTGAGTTTTTCAGCCTGGTTGATTATAGTATCTTTATTCCAAGCTGTGTATACCTAAGAAAAAAAATTCATTTGAAAGGACATAAAGTAACAGAGACTCAAGGATTGAATGAACTATGGTGGAATGAGGAAAATATTTATCATCTTACTGTATTTTTTTTTTTTCCAGTTAGTGGCAGGTAACTAGAATTCTTTGTTTTTTTCACTGAACCTACTGTATGAAATTTAGAAAATCAGTTTGACTTCCTGGCTGAATTTTTATATAGATTTGATTATAACATACTTAATTACACAGCAGTGAAAATCCGTTCTGTTTGGTTACTTCACTGCTTCACTACTTTTCAGGGAAAAAACTTTTAAATTACAGACTTCTTAAAATTTACCTGCATAATCCATGAACATTTATGAAGCAATGAAACACGGAATACACTTGTTGGCCATAGAATGATGATGTGTGTCTGTGTGTGAAATTGATACAAATTAGACAATAATACCCTAAAATCAATTCACACTCACCTGATTTTGACCCCTACCTAACCTGACTTGCAGAGACTATCCTTCATGTTCATTTAATGAAAGGCAGAAATGCCTGTGAAAGATAAATTCTACAAATCTGCATGCTCTACATAGCCTGGAATGACACAATGTCTTGAGAATGTTTGATGTCAGTGTAAAGAGCAGGTGAGAAATGAGTAGTCATAAAAACCTTCAGACTATCTTCTTATACACAACATGTTTCATTGAAGCAGAAAGTTTCCTCAGATTATACATCCCAATCCACAATTTCCCTGTCATTTATTGTAGCTTCCCTTTCTAATTTCTTCTCATAACTATCTGTAATACATGTTTTATCAAAATTATTTAGGGCAGACTGAAAGTCCAATGAATGGTTGTCTATCTGTATTATTATTACTTTTGTCTGTGAAATGCCAGATTTTTTATATTGTATTTTTAAAAAACAAACCAAACAATCAACATCCCAAACTGCAAACCCATGAAATGCAGAAAAAAGGAGTGATGAAGTGATAGTTTTGGCTCTACATACAGAAAGTTCTCAAAATATCAACAGATTTTAAGTGTACAATTCTAAAAATTGTAGTTCAGTCACAGTAACTGCTGTGGGCCTCTTTTGAAACACTTCTCCTTGGTGTATGTGTAAGCCAAAATGTATGTTAACCTATGCAAAATTTCAGACTACTCCAGGCACTGTCCTATGTATTACCACGAGAATAATTCAGGAACTGAAAAGAGAGCATACTTGTGTGACAGATGGGAGGTGATTGCCTTTGTATTAAATGAAAAAATATCAATACACTTTCTTCTTTCTTAGAAAAGGGGGTCTGCTTCAGACATTGGCAATATTGCTGTTCTGCTGCAGAGTTTTTTTACTATGGAAGGACAGAATGAGATGAAAAAAAAAACCTTCAGTGGTGGCTGGCTTGGAAATAGAGCAAGGAGAAATATTTATGACAAAACTGTAAATAAAAAAAGAACCAATCAGGTCAATTAAAAATTTTTCTTTTAAAGTGGGAGTGAATTGAAGTAATGAGTCATTAAATTAATGAGAGATGATAGAATTTTTAACCTAAATTTTAAAAATTGCCATGGAATCAAAATATATTTTTTGCAGCAGTTAGAGAGCTGAACTTTTTTGTTTCTATTTGTCAAAACATTATTCTATTACATTCACATTTTACTCTCTGAACTAATGTAGTTGATAAAATAGCAAAGGATTGGGTGGGAATTGAATTTTTTGCCTATTTCTATTTTTAAGTAGCAAATCCTTTTGTGAATTCTATTTTCTATGTATTTCATCAAAAATATAGAAGACATGTATTGAGGCTGGTTTGATCTACAAAAATAGTCAAGATAAAATCAGAACATTGGAAAACTCCAACAAACAAGTAAAACTCCAATTGCAGTACTTTATAGTCTCCAGGTTCTGAATTTAAACCTCACAGATGGACTGTGTTCCCTGCTTAAACTGTGCTGCTAATCATTGCCTGCCTCTCACAAAACACAACAAAGCAGAACAAAACAAAACACCTCAACCAAAAAGTAAACAAACAAAGAATCATATAGAATCCTCCTAAAACACACCACATTTTCTGGGAAAAGAGGAGCAAAATAAATATATTGAGTTCTTCTAACATGTGGCACATTGTGACTTTATAAGTAGCTATGTATTAAACGAATAAGTGAAACATCGTCTTGTACTGCAGAAATTACTGTTTATGTCCCTAAATCCAGCCCAGAATTTAAGAACACATCTGTTTTTAAATGTTTACGTATTCTTGTAGATTTTAGTAGAAACAACATTTTGCTGTAAACTTTCAGAGATGATGTTTTGATTGGTTATGTGTTAAATGCAATGCAGGGGAATGTTTTATATGTTTTTTTTGTATTTAAGAAAATCTGTTACCTTTTTATGCAAGCATTTTAATTTTCATGATGACAATACAAAGCAGTTCAATAGCAATTTCGTTATATAGCATATAGACAATTTACTAGGCTAGAAAATTATGTATTTCCATTATGTTCTACCTCCTATTGCAAGCCACATGTTGAATGTTTAAATTTCAAAATATCATTCACAGTACTAGCTTTGTGAAGCATATCTTGAAATAAGCAAAATTATAAAAATAAAGTTAACAGAGGATTGGAAACTTTTGTTAGTGGGTACCAAGGAGTACAGTGAAACTGAAAATTCAAAAATAACATATTGGAAAGAAAAAAATAAATAAAACAATGAGATGTAAGCCTTTAATTAACTGCTAATTATATTAAATAAAAATAAGAATGAGCAATGTTTTTTTCTAAATCAGTTCTAAGCAATTTAGAAAGTAATTTCTAAAAAGCATGTCTCTAATTCTCTTTGTGAACTCAGAAGGAAGGAAAAGGAAAGGGATTATATCATTATGCTTGATTCTTAGTAACTATGATGCACAAAAAGGCCTGTTTTGTGGTTCATGTAGCACATTTGTTGATAGTATAAAATGGAGTCATGATCTAAATTTTACAGAACTTAAATTCAAAGCCTACTTAAGACACAAAGAACATTCATTATCCATAAAAGACAGAGGAACAAAAGAACATTTTCAGATGTACAAAGCTGACCTATGAGCAATAAGTAGAAAGAAGGTACCAAAATGTTAAATACAGTGGTAAAGAAAAGTCAAGCATTTGAGCTGTAATATTAAGCTGTTAGACAGTTAGACACCCTGTGATATCTTTATAAGACAAATTCATCAGTACAGCAGACTGTGAGCAGCAAAATTAGGAAGAATTCATATCTTCCCTCAACAGAGGAATTTTAGAAAGGGTGAGAAGGAAATAAGGAAAAGAATGAAGAAGGAAAGCAGAAGAATGAAACTTAACCTCACAGACAAACTAAATTTTGTCTTAACTGTATGGATTAACTCTGGTGAAAACAAGACTGCATGCATAAACACCCAAGAGAAATGACCTAACTGTAGAAACAATTGATTGAACACTTAAATCATAGCAAGTTCTCTATATTACTGATTTCCATCTGTGCTTAGAGACACTCACACTAGAAAGAGTATGTTTGAGAGTTTGTTGAGAAGAGGCAGTCATCAGGAAAAACTTTATAGTGTGTGATTCTGTATCCTTTCCAAGAAGTGTGCATTGTGGTAAAAAACCTAGATCTTAGATTGCAGCAAACACCTTTTTTAAATTTCTTGTAAGGAACTTGAAAACTTTTTCAATTTAGTTTATAATAAACTTTCTTCTCATCATGCTATAGCAGCTGCTGAATTATACAGGAGCAAGATTTCAAACCCTGTGATACAACATGTACTGATTTACTTCAGTTAGATTTTTCATCTTAATAGCTTTTGTTGTCAAGTTAATGCTACTTCTTTAGTACTGATGCATTAGTTAAGAGTGTTTCATGAACTAGGATAGTTAAGTGGATGTCTTTGTGGTTCACATAAACAGATATGAAGACCTATCTTAGATTCAGTTTGTAACCCAAAATAAAAAAGTTTTGTACTTCAGACTACTGCTGCTGCTGCATTCTATTACTGTTTTGTTGACATTAGTCCAGAAAACATCTATTTGGATTAATATATCTACTTAACTTTTTTTTAACAGACATAATAACTGAAATCCGTTTGTATCTACTGGTAATTGAATGATTGGCTTTGAAAGTCATCAGAAGAGGACCTGGAATAAACTCTTCTAGAAGCTAAGTTTTAAACTTATATTGAATAATAGATATTAACTAGTTTAATTTAGTTAAGCTGGTGAATAAAAAGATTAAAGGAATTTTATTTTATTTTATTTTATTTTAAAACCCCAAGTGTAGATGCAGCCCTAGGAATAGTTTGAAAGAAAAGTGTTATCTGTCCCTCCACCCTGAGTCATAATACTTTCAAATGGGTTTTCTGAGGCCTAAGACTAGCCAGCAGATGCATTTTTAAAAAACATGCATTTTTAAAAATTGTACACCATAAAGTTATTCTTTTTGCCTTAAGAATGTACATTGCCAACACTAAGGCACTAAAAAGCAAATAGATTTTTAGAATAAATCCTTGGTTTCCAATACACAGTAAAATGGAACACATAGTGATGTGCTGATTATATCTAGCATAGTGAGATCATATGAAGCAGGTCAAGTTTTTCCTATATAAAATTTTCTGTACTATGTAAATCTTCCTAGAACACCATATATAAAAACCTCTGTATGTGACCTTATTTAATGCATGTGAGCTTTGCAAGACCTTTCAGAACCTTAAAGGGTTTCTCCAAGTGAAGCATTGTCATAGAAATACAGTTTCTACCATCAGTAGGGATTATGTAGTATCTCCTTCATTTTCAAAGGAAGCACAAATTTTTAGGAAAAACAAATCTTTCAATTATGACAGTAGCTTGCCACTCACAGATTGGTAGTTTATCCTATTACTATACATTTTTGTTATAATCATCCAGTTTTAATTTGTTTAGTGTTGAGAATCGATATGTGACATAACTAACTGCAATGGGGTAAAAGCAGGCATCAAAGATATAATGAGAAAAAAAAATCTTAAAGCACATTCCCCCTACCCCTCCCTTCTTCTCAGGATCAATTTTAATCCCAAATTCTCTACCTCCTCTCAGACTAAGGACAGAAAATGGAGATTGTGGCCATTCTATCATATGTTGTCACTGCTGCTTCTTCCTCCTCAGGGGAAGCACTCCTCACACTCTTCCCCTGCTCCAGTCTATGGCCCCCCTCACAGGAAGCAACCCTCCATGAACGCCAAGGTGAGTCCTTCCTGTGGACTGCAGTTCTTCATGATCTGCTGCAGCATGGGTCCTTTCCACAGGGGGCAGTCCTTCAAGAGTAGATTACTCTAGCATGGTTCCCCCTCAGGGTCACAAGTCCTGCCAATAAACATGCTCCATTGTGGGCTCCTCTCTTCATGGGTCCACAGGTCCTGCCAGAAGCTTTCTCCAGTGTGGGCTTCACACAGGGTCACAGACTCCTTCAGGCTCATCCAGCAGCTCTGGTATGACATTCTCCATGGGCTGCACATATGTTTGCTCCACCATAGACCTCCATATGCTTCAGGGGGACAGACTGTCTCACTCTCACCATGGTCTTTATCATGGGCTACAGGGAAAGTCTTTGCTCCAGCACCAGGATCAAGTCCTCCCCCTCCTTCTTCACTGACCTTGGTGCCTTCAGAGTTGTTTCTCTCACATATTCTCACTCATCTTTTGTGACTATTGTTGTCACCATTCCCTTCCCTCCCTCTCCTTCTTAAGGATGTTGTCACAGAGGTGCTATTATAGTTGCTGATTGTCTCAGCCTTGTCCAACAGCAGGGTTGTCTTGGAGCCAGATGACATTGGCTCTGTCAGATATGGGAGATGTTTCTATAAACTCATCACAGAAGCCAGCCCTGAAGCCCCTGCCACACTCAAAATCTTGCCACAAAAATCTAGTACATCTACATATATTTACACAGTTGCATTACTTTTCAAGACCTATATTACTTTCTGAGTAGTGGTTACAGGCTGGAAACAATATACTACTGAATTCTCAATAAAGAAAAACAACTTCAGATCTTTGTTTTCAGGCAAAATCATGGATGAGTCACGTTTATTTGTGCAGCTACAAAATTGTGACATTTTCATTTTAAGAGTTTTGAAGTTACTTGTAATTGCTAGGTGTATAACAGTGTTGTGTGAAGCCAAAGAAACAAGTGAAACTCAAAAAATAAACACTTTAGAGTTTCTAAGAGACTTTTGTAGTAAGGACCTCTTCAGAGAGGACTTCTATAGTCATCAAAACCAGGCACATTTCTTCAGAAAATACAACAAATGTAACTGTTCTTGTATTTGCTACTACTAAAACTGGGCTGACATGGTCTTTCATATTCTTTAGGCATGCAGAAGATGAAATTGGAAACATTGCAGTAATTCTACCACTTGTCTGCTTTTCTAAGTACAACCACTGTTAAAAGCCACTGGCCATTGCTGCAGTTAACCACTGTTTATGCAGTGAGTACATGTTTTGAAAACCCTCCTGAATTGAAATTGTTGTGGTGACAGCATGAAAAGGATTTCTCTCAAAATAAGAAGATTTTGTGCAGGTGGCTCTAGCAGATAGTTCAAATATTTCAAGCATGAATACGTCTTTTGAAGTCATGACCTGAGTGGAAACTACCTCAAGTGTGATGCTACACTTGTGTAAATCTGCTTTCAGTCAAAGCTGGAGAACTCAACCCAGCTGCTTCTCTTTAAGTTTTCTTAACGGCATCCACAGCTATGTGGAGGGATTCATTATGAAGCTCATTAATTGGAAGGCAGTATGCAAGTCTAAGAAGAATAGAGATTAATAGGCTAAACATTTTTATGATTTTTAAAATTAATATTTTGATATAGCAAATGCTTTTGCAGTTTTGAATGAGTTACATATTTACTTAGAGGGAATAAAGGATGTAAGATTCGCAGTTTTACTTCTCTTAAAAAAAAGATGAACTAAAAATATTTTTAAAACAAAACCAAATCAAAACAAATTTATAGTATTTATTTTACATAGTGGAAATTGGAATCAGCTAGAATGAATGGGATTAACCATCTCAAACTTGGACATGTAATCTGAATTTACATAGACTTTCTTAATAGCCAAAGAAGCAAAACAGGAATTTCAAGGTAATCATATTGGAATACCAAATACAATATTACATTATGTGCCTACTAGATATTGATATACGTAGAACAGTATTTTGACAGTATCTGTATGTAATACATAATTTTCCAGAGTTTTTGTCTGAGAGGAATTTTAATTTTTTTTATTCTGATTCAGCATGAAAACACATGTTGAAATGTTAGTGTTCCCCTAAGTGTGGAAACTCTTACCAGCTGTAAGTATAATTATCCTAGATAATTTTGTTTCTGAAGCCAAATAGAGCAATGGCAACTAGAATATTAAGGCCTACATATTGTAGTCCATTGCTATTCAGAACTTACACTTTTCATTTGAGCAATTTTTCTTAATTTTTATTTTCTGCTTTTGTATGTGACTTATATAAGAAAGGGTCATTGGGCACTGGAACAGGCTGCCCAGGGAGGTGGTTGATTCACCTTTGCTGGAGGTGTTTAAGGCACAGGTGGACGAGGTGCTGAGGGACATGGTTTAGTGTTTGATAGGAACGTTTGGACTCAACGATCCTGATCTTCTAACCTGGTTATTCTATGATTCTATGATTGTAAGGTAATATTTCATTCTGAGTTATTATATAATTACAACAGATACATATAAATATACCAGAAGAGAAATACAATGCATCCCCAGAAATAATTTTCCCTTTACTGCTGGAATAACCTAAATGACTAATTTAGATCAAAGGCTAGATAGTTAACATTAGGTGAGATTAACTATATTCTGAGTACTGAAGTCAAATGCACAACAAATAACAATTGAAATAAAATTCAAATGTTGGAATCCCTTTGCACTTTTGATGTTGATTTACCAGGACATTCTTTAGCCACATTTTAGATCTAAACATAAAAATATTTGCTGCTGCATCCTGAAATATAATTTCAAACTGCTTTTACAAAATGATACAGTTTCCAGGAACCATTTATACCTGGGAATAAAATTGGCTCAATGCCTCACTGTTTCAGTGACAGTGGTAACCTTTGATTTGCTGCCAACAGCATTGTCTGCTTTTCATAAAGATTACTGCTTGTTACCCTTATAACTAGCTATGAACAATCATTGAGCCAACATTCACATTGAAAATACATAATATGTATTCATATTATGAAAAGCATTAGCATTTTGGTGGTTATGACAAGACAGATTTAGTGGAAAGATAAGTGGGGCTTTTAACGTCCTTGCAAGGTATTTTTCAAGAAAATATTTAGGGAAAGTAATGTTGAAATGCAGAGACTATTCAGAGTAGTACCATTGTAAATATCAAGAATCAAAATTGATCAAGGAATGAAAATTAATTAAGAATATGATCTATTATTAAAAAAACAGTAAAAAAAGTTATTTATTTTCATAATTCTTAAAGAAATGAAATAGTATGACATGAAAAAATAAAACCTCCCATAGAAAGATTGAAATTCTTATTTATAAGGAAAACTACATCCCTTGTAAAATATTTAATTACAAAAAATAATGTTAAGAAGCAAAAACATCTATTTGTAAAATAAAAAGCTTTACATAAAGCAATATATATATAGGCTACTATAACAAAATTACAGAATTATTTCTGATTTATTAAAATATACATAAATAAATCTACTCACCTTCTTGAAGATTTTGTTTTGTACAGATTTTCTTACCTTATTAATTGTAGATTAATTTTTACCAGTGTAAAGAACCTGCAAGAAACTTTAGACATCCTTTTAAGTCATGCTTAAATTTTCAGCCTACAATTGGCTAACATGAACATTCCTGAATAAACCTATATTTGTGATTCAATATCTTCTTTAGCTTCAGTTTCATAACATACTATTATTTGCACCTAAGTCAGGAATTTAATGTGAGACCTCTTTCCATACAACTTATGAAACAGTTTGCACACAAATTTCAATTCACCAGACCTAAACTACTGAAATGTACAATATTCAAACAATAAGAATTAACCAGTGGAAAGATGTATTGAAACCTTTAAAAAATTCTTCAAATCAAGATTAAACCTTCTGTTATAATGTGCATTGACCCCTTTTCCCTATCATTTTTCAAGTTACCCAAATGTTAAAAATCTTTCTGATTTTTGGTCCAGTTTTAAGAGAAATGATTCACATTTCTTCCAAAAGTCAGTTACTGCTTTCATGACAATCCATAATTGATCAGCATAGTGCAGAGAATCACCCATGTTTACACACAGCAGCAGAAATATTTTCATGTTATTAAGACAACATTGGACCTGTGTTTGTAGCATAAGTCTGACACTATGCTAATGTGGGATCGTGCTTCAAGACCTCAGCTGACATCTCTCTGCAGCTTGTTGCACTTGATATGTGTTTTCTCTCTTAATTATACAGTAAGAGTATGACATACTGCCTCTGTATCAGTATCTTGCTGCATATTTTTCAAAGTTCTGGTTTTAAATTACAGAATTAAAATCTTGAGAGTATAAAGGAGTATGATAAATAAGCCAATAAGGTCTTTTTTTTTTCTGTAACATTGGTGAGACACTGGAATTCGTTACCAAGGGAGGTTGTGGATGCCTCATCCCCGGAAGTTTTTAAGGCCAGTGTATGATAAAATAGTCATTGACAAGAACTTCAGTCTGTGCTGAGTTCTTACCATCAACATTAATAGTACATGTTGAATCTTGAAATACTGTTGAGTTACAAATTAGGTATGTCCTTTATTCTGCAATAATTTTCTATATAAGTCATTTGGATCTTCTGCATTTACCGATTCACTGGACCACGTTCTTTGTTTTCTGATACATTCACCACTACTGTATATTTGTTATTTCCATGACAAATGTTTTGTGGACTCTTCTGCTGTCAGAGTTGTAAAATATGGTGATTATGTCTTTAAGAATTCATTGACTTCAAACCTGTCTTTGGGAGAAGATATAAAACAAAAAACAAATAAGCAAATGAACAAATAAATAAATAAATAACTTTTAAATTCTGCCTTCTCTGCAGTTGATAGTCCACAACCCTAGGGCCCAACTCCTAGTTTTCCACTTAGGAGAGTGTTCTCCTGTCCAGTCCAGAGGCTGAGTTTCCTAAGCAGAATGCTGGGAGAAACTGTTTCAAAGATTTTACTGAAGTCCAAGAATACTACATCCATGGCCTTTCCTTCATCCAGTAAGCAGGTCACCTTGTCATAAGGCTCTATTACTACACTTATCACAAAACAATGGAAGAAAACAATAATTAGAACCATTAATATAAAAAAATGCATTTTATCAAAGGTGATAGGAGCCTTCTTATACCATATGAAACACCATCAACACTTCTTTCAGGTGGCTGGCAGCCACAGTTTCCTGATTTTGTAATGGAAGTATTAAAAACTTATTTTCCTCTCAAATTGAAGCAAGATTCCACTACACTAATACAAAGAGGAAAAAAAATTACTTCAACTACTACTTCAACTACTTTTCAGTAGCTTGTTTTATTTTGNTATACCATATGAAACACCATCAACACTTCTTTCAGGTGGCTGGCAGCCACAGTTTCCTGATTTTGTAATGGAAGTATTAAAAACTTATTTTCCTCTCAAATCGAAGCAAGATTCCACTACACTAATACAAAGAGAAAAAAAATTACTTCAACTTCCATTTTCAGTAGCTTGTTTTATTTTTTTTTAAAAGCCATGCTGTAGACAGATTCCTCAAAGAGCTATTTCTTTTCTGTTTCCCTGACTTTCTTGATATTCCTTTACACAAGCTCTTCCTTATTCTGATAGTAATCTTTTCCATGCTTTAACACTTGAGAGAGATAAACCCTAGGCAATGTTAAAAAGCATTGCCTGTTATCTTTCCACATTACATTCTGAATCTAGCAATTAAACTACTCCATCAAGACTATGAGTCCTTAGTGTGGGATATGCATCAATTTCTTACAACAGCAATAAAAATGTTTATTACTAGCAGCAAGTTTATTAAACAATTATTTTCACAAAATTTGATTCATAACTGCTAATATTGATTGTGATCTTGCAAACACACTACAATACTATAAATATATCTCTATGTATAGGTAACTCTGCTAGTAGGCAAAATATGTAGTTTTCTACTAAAAGAGTTTATTGAATTCAACAGAACACTTACTGCTATCTTTGTTAGTGTTTGAGTCATAGATTTTGCTCTGATTGCAACTGCTGAAAGAAGAGTTTGGATGTATGAAAATATACAGTAGACTAATACCATCAGTGCTTCCACTTCTCTCTTCTAACCAGAGTCACCAAACTCAGAAAATCTCTCTCCAGGAATCTCTTGCCCTCTTCTTTTCTAAAAACTAGATCTTCCTTCTCCAGTTTTCAAAGTATTACCCTCCATTGTGTGTCACTGGGCAACATTTACCATTCACGAGATCTCTGCAGGCAGGATAACCACAGCTTCAGAGTACAGGTTATTTGTTGGCTAATACTCCCACAGATAGCTGCTAATAATGATCTACTATGCTAAGCATTAGCAGATTCACCATTCCTGATCAGGCATCCAATGAAACTGTCAGCTAGGAATTAATTGTTCGGGTTGGAAGAGTTCAGTTTCTGTTTCTCCTTGAAAGTGAGATGATCTCTGGTCCTGCTCTGATGTTGTATATGCATTTTGGCTTCTTTTTTTTTGTTTGTTTTGTTTTCTCTTGAAACCTCGAAGTTTTATTTAAAAACCCTACCTTTATCAGATTTTTTTTTCTTGGATGATCTATGTACTTTCTAAAGTTTTAGCAATTTCCTCATCATTTACAGGAACCTATGAAAACAGAAATTCACTGGTAGTCCTTCAGGAGTATTTTTGACAAACATGGATTTCTGGGCCAAAGAATTACTTTAAGAGGCAGACAACTTTGATACATTATGACAAGTAATAAATGATTTCTTTCCTTCTTTCATTTCCTCTTGTTGCAAAAAAAAAAAAGATAAAGCCATAGCTTTTCAATATTGGAGAAATATATTAATTTTACTTTCATTCGTCTTTTAGCAAGCTAAGCATGACATGTTTGCTTGGAGAGCTTTTCAAAAAATTGCTTAATAAAATTACTGAAGGAAATGCAGCTGGAAAATGATATTGGAAAAGATCAGTGTCAGCAATATAATAACTTCGGGTATTTTATCAACCCTTGCAAAGATGTACTGGTATAAAAATAACAAAATTATTCTCTGGTGTCTCTTTAAAATGAATAAAGTGTACCAGAAATTGTACTAAGAAAGTATAAGATAGGGTGATTCTCCATCAGGTGTATTGTATGTGGAAGACTAATTGAGCTTTATTTCATGAACCAACAGTTACTGAAAGATTTGCTGGTACTAGCAAACAGGGATATATGATAACATCAGTCCTTGTGTAGGGATCAAGTAGATTCTTTTAAAAAGTTTACTCTAACTCAAAGACATTGAAAAAAATATTTTTTAAAAAGAGTATATCTGTTGAGAATTGAATAATTGAAATTAAAATATTTTTAAGACTTCAGATCATGAAAGCAGACAGGTTAATTAGTCTAAACTAATGAATATTCACATGGAGGACAGTGAAGCAATTCAAGGCAGTGAACATGGCTTTACCAAGGGCAGTGCAAACTTATGAACTTGCTGACTTTCTATGATGAGTGACCATATCAGTAGACAAGGAAAAAACAATAGACGCCATTTACCTGGACTTCTGTAAAGCCTTTGATGCAGTTTCCCAACATGACTTTTTCTCTAAATATGGAAAAATATGAATTTGACGTCTGGACTGTTCAGTGGATAAGGAATTAGTTGGATGGTCATATTCAGAAAGTAATAGCTACTGGCCAACGAACTTCACAAACAAATCAATATGATTTCAGAGGAAGTCCTTTATTCAGGGTTCACTCATTGTTTATATAGTACAAGTAGGCCAAAACACCAGATAAACACTGATTGGTTACTTCTGCTCTAGCAACAAGCCTTTTTTGGCAACTGCCCATCTCACATAACATGTTGTGAGGTTACAACTCCTGCCCCCACCTGTAAGTTTACTTCATTAACATAACACAACAGAGTCATTTAAAACTTTTGTGACTTTCCCAACTCTGCCCTGTTTGGGCACTTGAAGAAACAAATAGCAACAAATGGCCAATGGCTTAGTGCCGTTTAATATTTTCATCAACAATACAGTGAGATTGTGTGCACCCTCAGCAAATTTGCAAATGACACTAAGCCAAGTGGTGCAGTTGATATGACAGAAGGCCAGGACATCATCCAGAGGGACTTGGACAACAAGGAAAAATGGGCCTGTGTCAGCCTCACAAGGTTCAAGAAGTCCAAGTGTAAGATCCTACACCTGGATTGGGGTAATCCTTGGTTTCAATACAGGCTGAGGGATAATGTGATTGAGAGAAGTCCTGCCAAGAAGGTCCTGGGGGTACTGATGAATGAAAAGCTTGATATGAGCTGGCAATGAGTGGTCACAGTCCAGGTGGCCAACCATACCCTGGGCTTCATCAAAGGAAGTGCAGACAGCAAGTTGAGGGAGGTAATTCTCACCTTCTACTCAGTAACAGTGAGACCCCACCTGGAGTACTACAAGCAGTTCTGGGACCCTCACTACAGGAAGGGCATGGAGCTGTTGGAGTGGGCCCAGAGGAGGGCCCTGGAAATGGTCCCAGGGCTGGAGCAACTCATCTAACAGGGCAGACTGAGAGAGTTGTGGTTGTTCATACTGGAGAAGGCTGTGGGTAGACCTTATATCAAGCTTCCAGTACTTAAAGGGGGCCTATAGGAAAGCTGGGTAGAGGCTTTTTATTAGGGAATGTAGTGATAAGAGAAGAGGTAATGGTTTTAAACTAAGGGAAGGTAGATTTAGACTAGAAAGAAATTCTTCACAGTGAGAATGGAACAGGTTGCCCAGGGAGATAATAGAGGCCCCATCCCTGGAAATGTTCAAGGTCAGGTTGGATGGGGCTCTGAGCAACCTGATCTAGTGGCAGATGTCCCTGTCTCTGCAGTGGAGTTGGATTAGATGATTGGATTAGGTCCCTTCCAACCCAAACCATTCTGTGATTCTATGATTCTGTGATTCAGCTTGCACACTGAATAGAGAATACTTTTTTTTTCCCCCTTTCTCAGGTATAACCGAATGCTGATAAGAACTTCTGGTTTTATTCTAAGAGGTTTTGTTCTGTTGGATAAAAATAACAAAGACAAAAATATACTAGATGTAACATAGTTGTAAAATTTATTTTTTATTCTTCATTAATACAAATTATTGATGGATTAAAACTGAGCTAAAAGATAAACTAAAACACATATATAAAACCAAAGTGGTTAAAAAAGAACTCTGACATCCTAAATTTGGCAGAAAATAAACTATTAGTTTTCTTACACCTAAAGAAACTCAATTTCTATGTATTTCAGCAGATAAGGATGTTTCCTTTGAAGAAGGAGATTAAACAACAGGATGACATCAGCCTACTGTGGAAAACAGATAAAGATTAATAAAAATCCATTTATACACCATATGTTTTGTAAGCTATATTGCTTGAACAGCCACAAATGCAGTTGTTAATATTAATAGAAAATGTCACAAACTTTTAATCATTATTTGTGCCTGTATAAGTATGAGCAAAGTCTGATGATTTTCCAAGACTAATACTAAGAGGCTTCATACACCTAAAGTTTCTCAAAGAAGATCAGACGAAAAGTAGAGGATTAATTGGTTAAAGACAAATCCCAACTAATGAAATGCCTACCACATTCCTAGAAAGAAAACTGCAAATCTTCATTTTCATTGAATTAAACATATGTACACATGTGCAATTTTTATTGGCATAGAATATATTTAGTTCAGTTCATTTTGTGTTTCTTTAGTGATCAATTATGCTTGTTGAAATCTACCTATGAGAATTATGTTACGTAAATAAAATGAATATTGCATATGCATTTTTGCAATGGCGTTTAGAAAATGGTAGTTTAGTAAACTGATAACTTCCAGCCAAGAAGTAGTATTGCTGTACAAACAAGGCAAAAATAAACAAAACCAAAACTTCATACTGATTTTTTTTAATAAGTCGCGATTAAATTGAGAGTAAGTAAGCATTAACCTAGACAGCTAACCTCCGAAAATCATATTAAGTCTATACATGATTAGTATCTTTGAAATACTTGAATCAGTTGGTTCCATGCAGTGGCTAGCGCAAACATCAAACTGATCAAGCTGTTTCCTATTTTTGTGTTAGTTTTCAGAGTACTGTCAAGGAACTTGTAGTCTTCTCTGTGTAGAACAAGATCCTGTAAAACTATAAATATGAGTTCCTAATAAAATTACTTGGAAAAAATGATCCAGAAGTTTAAAAAGGAACTGTAAATGATGCTTGTAATTCCTGAGGCCTTCTTTCTATTGAAAATGTTGTATCTGCAATCCTGTCCTGGTAAAATATATTTGGGTTTTCTGAATTTTTTTTTGTTATTTAATAATGATCAAGGTATCAGTAAACTAAAGGTCCTGCGGCAGTTATTCAAATAATCATTTAAATCCACTTAAATCCAATATTAAAAAGACTTTAAAAAATCAGTTCTCTATAAACATAAATTATATAAATAATGGCTTTTGTACAATATACTTTTACCTCTAGCATCATATAGAAAAATACATATTTAATTAATTGAGACATGCACCTTTAAGTTTTCCTTGCATTGTCAGGACTCGATTGCACTTTTTTGCATGCCTGAAGACCAACAAATACCAAATAAGGGGTGGATCACTCCATGCTTTCTAGACAACACAAACTGAAAAAAACCCTCACAATGTGACTGATAAAGAATTCAAACTAAAATTAAGTAGACTTCAAGCAATTAAATCTATTATGATTAACGAGAAACAAAGAAATTAGTCTTATTCACCCTGGTCTACTCTCAGCTATGCCAAAATTATTCAACCAATGCCCAGCTATAAAAAATTATGCACCTATCTGTTAAGCTTTAAAAATAATACAGAGATGCTTCTCTGTGCTATACTTCTGTGTCTTCTTGTTGCATCCCTAACTGGAGTGGCATGGCTTTGGGCTCTGGACTGGCTCATTTGAAGTGCTTAGTAATACACAAGGCAAAACAAAGTCTATATTTCTGCAAAGTCTAACCTGGAAAATGTGTGACAGAACATAACAAACACACAGATTATATGTCAGTAGACATAGTTGGTTTTCCCGTGTCCATGGCTGTGATGACCCTTTCATAGAAGGCTACTAAGTTGGTCATACAGGATTTACCCCTAACGAAGCCGTGCTGGCTCATGCGAGGATGGTAAGACACTGAAACAAGTTACTCAAAGAGGTTTCCTGAAAGTTTCAAGATCAGCCTGGATGGGTCTTCCAGTAACTTGATAGAGAAGAAGGTATATCTGGTTGCATCAGAAGGGTTGGAACTAGATGATCTCTAAATTCCCTTGCAACTCAAACCATTCCATGATTCCATGATTCTATGATTCTATGATTCTATGAATATTTACTACTCTGCCCTCATATAGTGGGCCAGTCATTTCATTTTAGCAGTTTATCAAGTTGATTAAACATGATTCCCCACACTGACAATTTCTGATAATTTTCTTTTTCTTTATTGGTGTGTGCATATGTGTGTGTATGTGAGTGACTGAGTTTCTTCATCTACACAGGACTCTGGTTGTTTTTTCCTGACTTCCTGTTCATTAGGTTGGACTGCTCTTGAGCTTGGAGTCATGATCCTTATATGTTAATCAGCTTTCCTACCTCCTCTTCACTCCAGGGGAACTCTTACCTGCAGATCCACAAAGAGGCTAAAGTAGTCTCCTGAAGTGCAGGGTTGTGAGTTTGCTTTTCACTGTCTTCCCTGTCTGCAATATCCTGAACTCCGTCAAGTCATGCTCACTGCAACCAAAATTGTCTTTGATCTTTACATTATATTCAAGCTTCCAATGAGTTCCTCCTTGTTCATGAGTATGAGGTCCTACAGAGCATCTCTTTTCAGTGGCTTCTTAGTCACTAGGAGGAAAAAAGTTGTCATCAATGAACTACAAGAATGTCCAGAATCACTTATGCCCTGGATTGCTCATAATGGTAGTGTGATCTTTAGTTAGATAATATATTTATAGCTAAGGCATCTCTTAAACTATTGTTGTTACCTTCCTACTAATCACAAAAATTGAAAAATATAGAAATTAGTGTTCAGTAATTTGGTTTGAAAGAAACCCCCAATATATTTCATATTTCATGCCTCATTCTGTAGTAGCAATTTATTGTGCTACACTTTTACATAATGCAATTTATTAGATTTTTTTTGGGAGGGAGTTATTCTCCATTTATAAAGATTAGGACTATTTAAAGAATCGACTTCATATTATACTCCCTTTTCCAGTCTTTAATTTTCTTTAATTCAGTCACATTACATTTATTTTCTTAAAGACTTTACATAAAATATCCACAATACCTTCATGCTTTATTTTCAATTACACATAATGATCTTTGCTTAATGATCTGTTTCCATGCGTTTTGCACTTATTTGTTTTTGTACCAGGACATACTTAAAAAATCATATTAAATAAACAGTATTCACTTTTCCCATTTCTTAAACAGCAAATATTTCATCAGCAGATTAAACAGTTAATTTACCTATCCCTGAAGATATGATGTGAAATTACCACAGCAGCACTTTAATTAAATTGTTTTCAATTACTATAAATATAGATTTCTTTTTCCTTAAATTTTCAATTAAACCACATTCACTATGACTAATATAGCTTATTTTGTTCTAAATAAAAAAAACAAATCAATCTGAAAATAGCTTTTGTTAGTAAGAATTTGGAAAACAATCAGATGTCAAATTCAGTAAATTTCAGAAAAAGAACTTCGGTTTGGAAAAATGATCTAAAAGAAATTAAAAATTGTACAAATATCATGAACTCAATACTTGCATAGATTTTGGAAATTTAAGCATACCTTTAGAAAGATGTCTTTAAGGACTGCTCTTCCCTGTGCAAACACTCTTATTTTCCACTTTCAGGTGACACCATCAACAAACCAGGACAGTAGAGGACAAAACTTCAAGACAGAAAGATAAATGATTTGCTACAGGCAAACATGTTAGGTAAACTGGATCTTTAAACCCTATGAACATTGCAAGGACACAGAAAATGTATTGAACAGAAACTGTATTTGAACAGTTCTGTCTCCAGATTCTATGAAATCAAAAAATTACCTTTTCTCCTAATACAATTTGATTGATATAGAAGTACTTGCTATCATTATTAGGATTTCATATAAGTAATGATACCCACTAATACAACTTGGGATCTTTCTCCCTTCAGTCTGTGTCTCTGCTCACACTTCTGTCCACTCTACTCCTCTGTTTTGCAGCATCAGTTTCTCAGTCCTGAGTTTCATATAGTTTATTTTGTCTATTTTTTTCTGTAATTACAACTGATTTCTGCTGAGGCTGTAATACTGAAGAGTGCTACAAACAGATGGGTGTTTCAAGATGAGTCTAGCAAAGAGAGGTATCTGTTTTCCATTCCAGAAAGTTTTACTTGATAAAAGGGAAATTTAGGTATCCCTCCTTCTCTTCCTTTTTTTCATAATCTTTGAAAAAAACAAAGCAAAACAAAATGAAACAAAACAAAGTACTCCTAAAACTTGGAAAATGTTTCTGTCAGCTTCAGATAAGGGGATAGAGAACAGAGGCTTGTTCTTTGAAGCTTATTCTTTTTTACATGCAAATATTTCAGTTTCTATAATATCAAAGCAAAAAATAGTTAAAATTCTTATATTTATGTCAAATTTCAACCTGATATGTCAGTAGTTTCAGAATTTTATGGCAAAAGAGATTATTGTTTAGACTTGTGAATTACAGAGAAGTGTAGTTCCTTCAGAAGACCATAAATTCCATTCAGGCTGGTACAATGTGGGTGCGCTGGGTCCAACTTGATTCATTTTGGTCACGCCAAAGAACTTAATTTCCTTGCAAGACACTAGAACAAAAAGTGTGCCTGCTACCTCAAATTTAGAAGATACGTTGGAAGCTCACAAAGCTGACATCCTTCTTTAAATGCTTTTGTCCCTTACTGTTGTTACGGGAATGGCTCAGGAGTCTGTTTGGTAAGAATAGATGCAGCAGATAAAAATGCTTTAAATTCACTGATGAGTTACATATTTATGTCCATTACATTCAAGTATATTTTAAACCTATTAAAATCAATGGGTAACAAATGCTTTTAAATGTTTTGCTGAAGGGGATATATTGGTGAACTGGGACCCAAGATATTTTTTCTATACACAATACATAACATATCTTTTTAATGTAGATTAAAATCACAGTCCTTTAGAATACAATAACAGCAAATTGGATATAGCAAACCTGAACTGTTCTTATTTTATGATAATTTCCTTTTTAATAACTATATTTATTGCAAAAGCACTCCATATTTGATATGAATAAAAAGAATGCAAATGAAGCAATAGTAATATGATTAACACAGAAATTGCTCTGTCTTCCATGGCTTATCATGAGCTATGGGCAATGATGTAAATTCATTCCTATTTGCTAATCAGAAGTTCAGCATGCTTAACAAATTTTCAAAATTTAGCAGTAGAATAAATTAAACATGAAAATAATTTTGCTTACATAAACTCTGCTTTTAGGTAAGTAAATAATCTAATTGAAAACTGAAGAACTGGAGCCAAATCAACAATATAATATGCTCTACTATGAACAATTTCTAACACCAACATGCACTGTGTGTTTCAAGTCACATGAAGGAAGTCAGATGCAGAAGATCTATAGATCTATAGATCTAGAGCAGAAACATTGAATGTGTATGGGTTTTTTTATAAAACAGGTAACAGGTAGTTCTGTTCACTGGTTTTGCTTTAATCCTTCAAAAGTTAAACTGAAATTTTAATGCATATTTCCTGTGATTGTTATGGGACCTGTTCATGAAACTGCCCTCAGCTTCTGGTTGTATTTTCAAAAGTCAGAAAGATTTACCACCTCTCAGGAGGACATTCCTACTTTCAGTTGTGAAATGAGATAACATGCTTTTAATCTCTCTTTTCTGAGCAACTGAGCAACCTTGCTTTAAAAAGAAAATGGCTGGAAGATTATTCAAGTTCCATAGAGTGCTATAGATGTAAGAAAAGATTGATCTTTCTTGATGTTGCTTCACCAGAGACATCTATGTTGGTTATGTAAATACAGTAATCTGGTAGAGTTTTACTGTTATGAGTGATAGCTGAAAATATTGAATCAACCTGGAGATATGTAGGGGTTGAGGAATACCACTATTTCATTATTTCCATCCAAAACTCCTATAAGTGCTAATACAACGGTGCATGTTTCACTGTATCTATCTCTCTACTACTATCTATCTCCAGATTGTATCAAAGCCCTTGAAAAAATATAAGTGCCATATTCAGAATGCTATATATCCAAACAGATCATTTTAAGTATTTCAAATCAATGCAGTACTAAAATAAGATCTACTCTAAATTATGGGAAACTTTACATACTACTTAGTAAGGTCTTAAAAAGCCTCATTGCTCACTTTTCCCTGTGCATATATGTGTTTACACGGAAGACATACCAAAAAAAAAGAAAACTTGGAGGATAAATGACAGTGTTTTCCTGCATTCTGTTACAGCCCTTTTGGGAACTGTACATTGACTCCAGTCCAAATCTCACAGAATCACAGAATCATAGAAATATTTAGGTTGGAAAAGATGTTTAAGATTGTAGAGTCCAACAGTAAACCTAACACTGCCAAGTTCACCACTAAACCATTTCCCTAAGTCCCACGTCTACAAGTCTTTTAAATACCTCTGGGAATCACACTTGGGTCCCAGGATAAACAATGTATAATAATTCTACTTTGAAGTATAAGTTCTGGTAAACTCCAGAAAGACAGCAAACCTAATGAGGAGGCTGGCACATATTGCCATTACCAGCAGAGAGTAATCTATCTGGATTTCCTTGCAGTATCAGAATTTATTATTTTAATAATTATAAAACACATAAAATAGACTTGTGTTAAAAAAAAACAAACAGCAAATCAAAGTCGTTTTAGAATAACTGAGCTCTGATGTTATTGTATCAAAATTTTTAATGCTACTTTAAAGATAATTAACTATGCTACTATACATTACCAGGATAACTGAGAAAGCACACTTTGATAGAATGGATATAGTAATAAATGGAAGGAAAAAAATCTTCAGCGTAAAAAAAAATAAATAACCATTGAATAACGGTGACAAAATTTAACCAAGGAGAGAATGCACCAAGGAAGACCATAACAAAATTGTAAGTGCATTGGCTGTAAATTATACATTTAAAAATGTAATTCACAAAGCTGAGTTGCCTAAGCACTTTTCTTCAGAATCATATATGCAATACTGCTCTGTGCTTATCAGGCCACATCTGGAGTACCGTGTTCAGTTTTGGTCCTCACTATGCAAAAAGATGCAGACAGGCTGGAGAGGGTCCAGAGATGTCCCACTAAGATGATCAAAAGACCACCATATGAGATAAGTCTGAGAGAAATGGGTTTGTTTGACCTTGAGAGGAGAATGCTTAGGGGAAACGTTATAACCATGTGCATAAAAGGCATCTACCAAGAGGACAGAGTCCTCTTTTTTCAAGAAGTCGCATGGGAAAGAAAAGGGGTAGTGGATATAAGCTGCTCCTGGGGAGATTCTAAAAGAATTCCAGAAGAAAAATTTCCACAAGAAGGAAAATATTGAAATAATCCACCCAGTTATGTGGTATGTTTCTCTACAGTGGACACTTTTAAAGCTTAGCTTGACAAAGTGCTGGGTCATCTCATTTAAGCTATATATCACCTAAAAAGGTTGGACCAGATGATCCTTGAATTCTCTTCCCAGTTTCCATTCTATGATTCTATGAATATCAGTCCCTTCATTTCTCTGTATTGATACAAAGCTTAATATTACCATATTATCATTAAAGAATAGAACACGTTGCACCACTTGTATTTAGTCTGACAGGATATTCTTAAGGTCTGGTTGCACTTAGGATTCAACACCAGGATGAGTGCTATGCCAGTCCCCTGGGTGCAAGAACGTCCCCCACCACCCAAGTTGTTCACTGGTCACAACAGACTGCAACTAATATCCAAACAGTGCATCTGGGTTCACTAGGTGCTGTCACCTTGGTCCTACCCAGAGATCCTAGGATTGTGCCTGACCCTACTTCCCCTCACCAGGAATGTTCCTGACTCTTATCCACAGGACAACATCCTGGCCTGAACTTGACTCATGCTCATCCTCAGGGAGGTGACCAATACCCAGGCTGGGTGCCCTGCTGCCTCTGGCTGCTCTGGTCTGGCTGGGACAGTGGGATGGGCCCAGGTGCTCATCTAAGCCCTGACAGCCCTAATGCAAGACTGCAGGGTTCCCATGGAGCCACTAAATCACTGTCTAAATATTGTCTTCCCTTGTATACTGATCAGGATTTTTCTATAGTTTGAAAGCAAGAAGTACTCTGGAGCTCACAGCTATCACTTTGCTGGACCAAATAACAAATGAAAACATAAAATAATAACAGTGTCTAAACCACAACTGCTATGCCTGGTATATTTTTTTTTCCTATTTTCTTCACTAAGTATAGATGCTTAACACAAAAAAATAAGTAAAATCTGGTGAAGAAAAACATTCAAGGAAAAATAAAAAATAGAGCAGACAATGACCTAAGGCTGACTATAGTGATATCATCATGTATTCTGGGATGAATCAGGTGCTTGGAAAGAGAAAATATTTCTCAGTACTTAATAGTGGGAATTTATAAATAATATTCAGTAAAATAAGTTTAAAATTATTTTAGAAATCCAGCGCTTTGGTCAGAGAAAGTTATAAGTTACAATTTACAATGTACATTTAATTAGAAAATACTATAATAATAGAATCAATATTGCGGCAGGGGCAAGTGAACCTCATGAACAAATCAATATGATTTCAGATGAAGTCCTTTATTATGGGTTAACTCAATTCTTATATAGACCAAGCAGGCCAAACATGAGGTAAACATTGATTGGTCACTTCTGCCCTAGTAACCAGTCTTCCTTGGCAACCGCCCAACCCACATAACTTTGTTGCTAGGTTGCAAACTCCTGCCCCCATCTTTGCTTTATTAACATAACATAACATAACATAACATAACATAACATAACATAACATAACATAACATAACATAACATAACATAACATAACATAACATAACATAACATAACATAACATAACATAACATAACATAACATAACATAACATAACATAACATAACATAACATAACATAACATAACATAACATAACATAACATAACATAACATAACATAACATAACATAACATAACATAACATAACATAACATAACATAACATAACATAACATAACATAACATAACATAACATAACATAACATAACATAACATAACATAACATAACATAACATAACATAACATAACATAACATAGTCATTTACCACTTTTGTGATTTTCCCAACTCCACCCTGCTAGGGTACTTAAAGAATCAATTTCCAACAAACCAATGTTTTAATGATTTTTAATGAATGAAGGTTATGGAAGTGTTTCATGCATAATATCAAATGGGTACTACATATTTTTTTTTCACTTTTCTTAAAAAAAATCATTTAAAAAAACCCAGATACTTTCTTGTCTGGCTTAGTTAACTTGAGATCCATTTTTTAATTTTTTATATTTGTGATGAAGTGAAGTATTCATAGCAAACCTGAAGATATGCTATAAGAAAATACAACTGTAATCACCTAAACACACGAGATTAAAATAATAAGCAACCCATACACATAGTCTTTTAGTTCATGTACTTGTTAGAGAAAAAAATCCTCTCTTATCTTTGTTTTTCATAATTACAGTGCCTGGCCTTTTTGTTTCATTTTCTGTTCTTTTCTATCTTCTTCTTTCACATTTCTCTGCTTTTCCAAACTGACATTTTTTTCGAAAGTAATTTACTGAGTTCTTTTCTAGAGAAATACTAGTGGTATCTGCCTCAACATTATAAGAATTTTTTACTTTGAATAAATATTTTTCTTCATGAAAACATTAGGTTTCAAGTGGAATATGTTTCATATGCTTATTCTAAATGACAGTTGCAGTTATTCCTACCAGACCCATCCATTTTTTTTCTAGCATAACAATGTTATTTTAGAGAGACATGGAATTGTGTTGTATTTTGAAAGCGTTGTGGATTATGTGCAAACAACAAAGCTATTAACTGACACTGCAAAATGTACAACTAATGAAAATGTAATCACCAGACCTTATCATTTCAGCTGAAGTTCTAATTTAATAATAATACAGTTTCATATCCCCAAGAGCCTTCTAATGTTTATTTACCATGTCAATTTCAGTAACATATTCCAAAATAATTGTGTTGATTCTCCTAAATTATACTAATGGCATCCTGAAAAGGTCTACAGTTTCAAAAGGTTTATGGCAATGTACACATATACATCACATTAAGATGTATAAGCTTACATGCTGTAGTATACCTCATTAACAAAAGGGTTTTAGAATTTATAATTTAACCTTGCAGATATACTCTTCTGCGATGAGGTTACAGACTGAATTGGTTTCTTACTTCCATAAGACAAAACTGAACCAAGAGTACTGAATTTTCATCTTCTCTCTTCATTTTGGGTAGCTGCTCATTGAAGATATGATTTTCATTTTCTTTATGCCCCAATTTTGAATTTCAGTTCAGTCTGAAACTTAAGACCTTATTTCACAGTCATTAAATCAACATCAAGGTTCCATGATACTATGAAAATATTTCAGGAATATTGCAAGACTTGGTCATAATTGTTTGCTGACTGAATCTCCTTTTCAACAACTCCCACTTCTGGTTAGAGTAGGGAGGGAGATGTGAGTTGTCAGCAAGAAGGTATGGATGTAGTTCCTTCTCAAAACACAGTGTCTGTTTTCAACCCCTATACCTTCCCTACACACCTCAATGCACAGAACAAAAAGTGCATTTCCTTAAAGAAACTGGTGCAGAGAATAAACCAGAAAAAAATGATTAGTAATATATTCAAAATATTTAGTCAATCACAATCATATTTTCTCTCTACTCCCAATCATTAAGACTCACTCTTGGTGCATAGATATACCGGTAGCCTCTTCTGCCTTCTTTTTCCTATACTGCAACTTCCTCATTCACTCTCTGCTAAATGGGGATGAAAAATGTAAACAATCCACTAGATTCTTCTCCAGTTTCTAAGGTAACTTCCTTCCCCTTTACGTTTTATATATACTGGTTAGAATATTATTCAATGTAGCATAAGATTTTCACGAATTATTTCTGTAGCTTGAAGAGGACATCTAACCACCACTTCAAACAGCACCATGTATTGTTCAGAGCCTCCTCCTAATTATGATTATCTGATAATCCACCAGGATGATAAGAGCTTTTTAGGGCTCTAGGCTAAGCAAAGCACCCAGCTTATTTTACCTTTATTTCTGTTTAAATCTCAACATAGACTTCTCTGTTTAAGTGACAGTCTGCCTACACTTCACAGGACATAAGTACATGTATCCTTTTTATTACCCATCAGTAATAATTGTATTTAAACTGTGCAAAGTTCAAAACATAAATTGCTCAGATCTTTCTCCTAGTTAAACCTAACTAATAGTTGTAGTGCAAATGATGCCCTTTGCTTTCCAAAATAAGATGCCTGAATTAAGTTCTTTATAAATTATAGATTTTCCTGCTCTCCAAGCAAGTTGTCAAAAACATTACAGTGTTTCAGTTTACATTTATAATAGGAGATCCTTTACAGTGTGGTGAACTCCTCCTCCAGACAAATGTATTCATGTTAAGCATTTTAATTCAGTGAGAGTATGGACATAAACCTTAGGAGCAGATAAAAATGCTTTCCAGAAATGGGCAACAGTGATTACAGTTTCCAGTACTGGTGTCATATACAGAGTTCAGCTAGCACCAATGTACATATCCTTTTAGGAAAAACTCTTAAATCAGCAGGAGCCAAAGAAGTTTTTTTTTGTTTAGTATTATACCTCTAATTATACTAACATTCTATCTTTTGTAATAATTGTTCTTCCTTTGGCATGATAAGTTCATAAAACCTGATAATTTCCACAAAAAGGTAGGGAACAATAATAAAATAATAACAAAAATAAATTGAAAGGTTTGTATTCTGTTAACAGCTATCAAGCACCTCAGTTGCTTGTTTACTTCCATTTAAAGTAATTCAGTGGAATAAAATGCTAGAAATGATATACTAGAAGGCATTTCAATGCCTCTTCCATTGCATTATTTTGCTCATCTAGTAGTGCAATATTTTGTTGCATAATTCAGGTTTTTGTTACTTTGTATTCTCTACAGCTGTAGCTGATCTCAAGTTCAAGGGAATGAGAATGACAATATATGATGCGTAGATGTCATTTCACCTAACTTTTTTCCTTCTTTTCAGGAAGTCTAGAGACTAAACTAAACATACTCAGGTGTTTAAGGATGGGTCAGTGACTGTAAGCTAGGGCATGGCAGTAAACGTTACTATTTTTATCTACTCTGGACATAATCATCTCTCACAAAAAAAGGTGTGGTTTATCAGACACAATAGATGAATTTGACCAGTGGATTTTGCAAAGGCTTCTCTTTAGATTTCTTTATAAGCAAGTTACCATGCCATAACATGTAGTCAAATAAACTATTTCTAAAGGAATTGCTTGTGGTTGTTTTTTCTTCTCAAGCTGTCTTTCTACAAGTGCTTTTTTTCCCCCACACAGACATTGTCAATGATCTACAACGAATTATCTTGTGAGAGGCAGGTAAGATAGAAATTAGTATGCCTAGACTTTTTTTTTTGTGTGCACACATTCTTGTAGAGCAAAGCAGAATACATAATTGTATATTTCTTCTTCCTAAACAGTTAACTCTCAATTCTATAGAATAACCTGACAAATTTATAACTGAATTTTTAAAATTACAAAAAGTAAAAGCATATATAGATAAAAAAGATTTCAGGTAAAGACTGATAAAAAGTAGAATCTGGTGGTTTTATTATGAAGTATTAAGACACTCCCAGAGCTGGATCTGAACTCAGCAGATAAGTCTGAAGAACTTGACAAAAAGCAATGCAAATATAGTGTTTTATGTCTGGAACAGGAATAAAATACCTCTGTATCTTTTACAAAATACAACTCCACCACTGCTGAACTATCTATGATTCCTCTGCAGCCTATGGAGAGGACTACAGTTAAGCATGTCATCCCAGGCAGCCCATAGAGAAGACCTCACTAGAGTAGATAAACACTGCAGCCTCACCATACTGAAGTGGGTGGAGGTTTCCTGAAGAAACCATGGACAGTGGAGAGTGCATGCTGAAGTAGATTTTTCTGACAAGTTCTGCAGCACATGGAGGACGCAATCTGGAGCAGACAGAAGGTCCATGGAAGGACCAACACTGGAGCAGGGGAACAAGGTGCTGTGGAAGAAGAGTCAGAAAGGAGAAGTTATGGGACTAACCAGAGCCCCCCATTCTCCTGTGATGTTTGAGCAGAGGTAAGGTAGAGAAACTGCAAATGGAAGGGTGATGCCTGGGAGGAGGTGAGAGAAAAGAGGCAGTGGTTTAGTTTTTGTCTTTGCTTGTCACCTTCCTATTCCATTTTAGTTAAAAATAAAGAAAATTGACTTTCCGTGAGTTCAGTCTGCTTTCCCTGTGATGGCAACTCTTTAATGATGTCCCTGTCATTTATTTCAATCCATGAGATTTTATATTTTATATTCTCCCCTGTGTCGTGTTAGGGAAGAAGAGTGAGAGACAGAAGATGGGTAGGAGTCTGTCAACTAACCAACACTAGCGCAGTAACTTACCAAACATTTTGTTAGTAATATTCATGGCAATAACCAAGTATCAATAGAAATCAGAAGTAATGAGTAATTCTACTGCTATTTTTTTTAAATTGTCCATTTTCTACACAGTGACTCTTATATTCTGGAACTGTTATTTTCTTGAGCTTACTCTATATAGAATTAGAGCACCTCAAACTGTATTTTTCTCAGACACTACTCCAAAAATACATCAATGTAGAAAAAAACTTAAAAAGTAAAATCAATTCATTGTATGTGTAAAATATAGATCTGTCATAAATTTGGCAAGATGATTCTTTATAAGTAAAACCAAGCAAATAAGTAAAATACAATTCCACTTGCCTCCTCCCCCACCCCAAAAAAAGAAATTCTAGTACAGGAATCCCTGAACTATTTCTGTTGTTATTACATACTAAATTTACATACTAAATTACATGCTAAATGTAGTTATTACATACTAAAAATTAAGGTGTTAGTAAACATGAAAAAAATATATTAAAGACACATTACAATTATAAGACAGCTTTATTTAAGACTTATTAATGAAGTAAGTTAGCAAACATTGGAGCAAAGAGCTCATGAAGGAGGAAAATAGATCTGTGGCTGTGTCCATATAAATAAACTTTAAATACAAATACGGTTTCTTTGTCTGAGGACTGCTGACATTAGATGGCTCGTGTCTCTACAGCAAAAATCTATCCTGTCTGTTCTCAATTAAGTGGACAAATCCATGCTGTGCACCAGAATCTGTCCTGTGATAGCTCCTGGAGAGCTTTTGAGGTTTACTCAGGAGAATCTTAGCTAGTACAGTCTGAAACCATAAGGTTAATAACAATATGCGAAGAGTAGGAACAGCAGTGAGTCAGTTCTCAAGCTTGCACTTTGCAGAGTTTGCTTTAGTAATAGAGATACAGCATGTAATTCACTCTGTAAAATAAACTTCTACTCTCAAGGATGAACTTACTCTAATCCCTCAGTCTCTCTTTGCAAAGCAAGAGCTGCAGCCCTTTAATTGATTCAGTACTGAGAGTGTTTCTACAGCTTTTGTTTGTATAAAAATTATGAGCAGAATGATACTTGCAAATATTCATAAACTTCTGTCTTAACTAGGATTAAGATCCCTTGGGTTAACCATGTTAGCAGCTTTTCAGAAAATTAAAAAAGTCTCTACATATCCATTATAGAGCCATAGCATGCTATGAGATAAAGTAATGATGATTCTCTTCTGCCTCTCTCTGTAGTTTCTTGGGAGAAACATGTTTTGTTTTGTTATGTGATTTGCTGAAAGATGTCCATAGACATCTGTTATGTAAATGCAGCTGCAGAAATATGAAAAATAGCAGAAGATACACTGTCCAAGAGAGGATTATTTAGTATTCCTTTGCCACACAATCTTAGCCAAGACCCCTTAGATAAGCGTAGCTCACACCTTATCTGAGCTTAGCTCACCCCTTATCTGAGCTTAGCTCACCCTTCCTGGGTCAATGGACAACAAGGCGGGGTCCAAGGGGGTACAGATCCTCCCACACTAGGGAAAGGTCAGGTTCGTGACAACCTGAGGAACATGACTGCATATTTAAAAATCTATGGGACCTGATGAGATGCATGCCAGAGTCCTGAGGGAATTGGCTGATGCAGTTGCCAAGCTACTGTCCATGATATTTGAAAAGTCATGGCAGTTGGGTGAAGTCCCTGGTGACTGGAAGAAAGACAAACTTGTGCCCTGTTTCAAAAGAGTATAAAAGATGAACCTGGGAACTACGAGGCTGTCAGCCTCACCTCGGTGCCTGGGAAGATCATGGAAAAGATCCTCTTAGAAGCTGTGCACATGGAGGTGATTCAAGACAGCCAGCATGGCTTCCTCAAGGGTAAATCCTGCCTGACCAACATAGTGTCTTTCTATGATGGGGTAACCACATCAGTGAACACAGAGAAAGCAATGGATGAAATCTGTCTGGGCTTCTTTAAAGTCTTTGACATAAAATGACTCTCTGTAGTTACCCAGAGTCAAGTTATTTGTATATAGAAGAGTAGTACAGAGAAAGACATGGTAATATCAATTTGAAAAATCTTTGCTTTGGTACATAACCAGGAGACCTATTTTTGCCGTCAGAACTGAAAAAAACCCCAAAACCTCAAAACACTTGATTTCTGTAATCTGCATTTGGAAAATGCTTGCCTTTAGAGTCCAATCTTCCCAAAGCTGGAATTGTCTGTTGCAATAAGCTAAAACTACATATTTTGCAGTGACATTCAAAAAGCTATCTGTGAAAGATCTGAAAAGTTGAGCTAGGGTTAGATATACTTTAAGAAAAAAATAAAGAAAATAAAAAGAGAAACCAGTGGTCTGCAGATTATGAGGTGTGATTTTTTTTCTGAAGTTATTTTAATTCACAGTTGAAAGTGGTTGAACCATTATATTCTGAAATCTGATATTATTTCTTAATTAACTACCAGAATAATAAAGGATTTAGTAATGGCATTCTCATTGAGGAATATGTTGTACTCTTCATCCAACTTTGTTATCACCATGAGGTAAATTAAAAATTTGTCAGTACATGCTCTTGTCTCATTCATCATATCTAATGAATTTTAATCCAAGTTATCTTTATTCTAAAGACCACTGATTATATAGAGTACTTCAGGTTAGAGACTTCATGAGATCTCTAATCCAACATCCTGCTCAAAGCAGTACCAACTATTAATTAAGTCTAGGTTGTTCAAAGCTTTATGCTTTTGGGTCTTGGAAACGTAGTACAGAGACTGACAACTCTTCTAAGCAACCTATTCCATTGCTCAACTCTTTTCACTGTGGATGTATTTTTTTTTTCCTATTAACAGATCTCTTGTTTGACCTTATGATCATTGTTTCTTCTTTCCATGCACCTCTTTAAACAGACTGCCTTTGTATTTTCAAAAATTTCCTCTTATGTATTGGAGGCCATTATGTGTTCTACCATACCCACCAGAGACTGCCCATGCTAAACGAGCTCAGTTTTCTCAACCTCTCCTCATGTGGAAAGTACACCAGACCCTGAGAATACTTCTGGCCCTGTGAGGGACTTTTTTCAAGATTATCAATACCATTCTTTTACTTGGGAGGTGCAAGCTGGATGTATTCCAGATGTTATCTAATGAATGTTCAATGAAAAAGAATAAGCTATGAGTAGATCAATTCTCTTACTCAAGTGGATATGTTCTTACTGATACAGGTAAGTATGCTTTATCTTTCCTTGCTATCAAAGTACGTTGCTAACTGAAAACTAGCTTCTTGTCTTCCAGGTACCCTACTTCTCAGCCAGTCAGTTCCATGCTTGTACAACTCCAAAAGGTAAGCCAGGAGAAAACAATTTTCACAGTCTCACTTTTGTACAAAACAGTAAGCAGAAAGAGCTTCAAGGTTACAAAGTCTTTCCTGGGTAAATTATAAGTTCTGTTAAAATGATTTTCATAGATGTAAGTAGTGCTAAGCTCAGACTGAAGATAGAGTACGTGCTTTGTTCAGAGAGTTACAGATTGGTTAAGACTGGAAGACACGTTTGGAGGAGTTTTGGTTCAATATCCTCAATAAGTTCACCTACAGCAGGATTCACAGGAACATATGCAGTCAAATTTTAGTGGTAACTCCACATCCTCAGTCACTGTCACAGTAAGAGAAAGTTCTCTTTATGTTCAGATAGAAACTCCTATCATTTTGTGCCTTATCACTGGGCACCACTGAAAACAGCCTGGATCCATCTACTCTTCACTCTCCTTTCAGATATTTATGGACATTGATGATATCCTGCCTGAGACAACTTTACTCTAGGCTGAAGAAGCCCAGCTCTTTTAGCTTTTCCTCATGAGATGCTCCAGGACCTTAATCATCTTCATAGTCCTTTACTGGACTTCTAGAAACTTATTATGCTTATTGCTATTTCCATAAAAGAAATTTTAACAACATTGCATGGCTGTATAAGCATGAGTATGTCTGTTCAGGAATGTGTCACAATAATTTTACTGTTTTAAGAATCTTCCAAACCCAAGCTTTTTTTCAAAGCTGGTATTCTGCTTAATTATTATATATAAATGCATTACAGTAATGGAAGTTAAAGTGAGTTACAAATGCTTGTAGTAACAGAAAGGACTCCAGTACTTACAAAGTGTTGGGTCCTGCACTTGGAACATAACAACTTTATGCAACACTACAGGCTTGGGTAAGACTAACTGGAAAAACACCAAGTGGAAAACGACCTGGGGGTATTGTTCAACAACCATCTCAATATGAGTTAGTAATGTGCTCAGGTGGCCAAGAAGGCCATCAGCATCCTGGCTTGTATCAGAAATAGTGTAGTCAGCCCGACTATTGTAGAGACTGCCTCCCTATATCCAGTGTTGGTGAAGCCATATCTTGAATACTGTGTTCAGTTTTGAGCCCCTCACTACAAGAAAGACATTGGGTGCTGGAGTGTGCCCAGAGAAGGGCAGTAAAGCTGGTAATGTGTCTGGAGCACAGGTTTTATGAGCAGAGGCTGAGTGAACTGGGGTTGTTTAGCCTTGAGAAGAGGAGCCTGAGGGGAGACCTTGTTGCTCTCTACAACTACCTGAAAGGAAGTTGCAGAAATATTATCTTCTCCCAAGTAATGTGTGATAGGATGTGATTCTGTGAAATAAAAAAAAAAAAAAAGTATCAGAGGTCAGTTAATGAACCTAATGATCTAAAGGTAACCGTGTCTCCTGCATATTTTTATGCTAAAGCTTTGGAAGTAAATCATGAAGTAGATTAACTGTGTACACATAAACTCTTATGACATCTATAGAAGTTATTGATCTGTAGTCATGGTGAATTGGATCTATGGCTGATCACACACTTTTTTACTCAGTGGAGTTTATTAAAATGCCAGTAAATCAAATAATTAGGCTAATGTTAATTAATGATTAAGCAAAAAAAAAAAACCTAGCCCAGCTGGTGACCAGTTTATCTGTTTGAGATTCCTGCCTCAAGTTTTTTTGTTATCACATTATAAATAGAATTTTAAATAAACATATATTAAAAATTGTTAAACTTCATTGTTGTATATTAATAGATATAGTCTATGTAAGATCTCCATACAAACTAAATGGAAATCTATGCATTAAATTGTAATATTTTGAACTGGCTTTAAAGATAATAAAGGATAAGTGGAGATTTCATACTTAGGAGAGAAGAACAAAATTCAATAAAACAAAATGCATCTACAAAGCCTTACTGGAGAATATAAAGTAACTAGAAAAGTAATATAAATATTAATTTAAAGGAACAGAAGTGTACAAACACCCTTCCTCAAGCTGCTGTACTTGTAGCAGAAACTTCAATCCTCCAACCAGAACAGTAAAATCCCATGGGATACAAGGAGAAACTGCATAATTTACAGGCTTTGTATTAGCATACCTACTTTTCTCATTATTTCTGAAAATCAAGTTAAACAGAGAACATGGTAGGGAAAGTTGCAAATACAGGAATCAAAAGCACCTCTGCTCAAGCTTGTTATTGTGATTAGTATTTGTTTTAGTTTTTAAATGTTGATAGGGGCTGTTCCAGAAAATGCTCTTGAGAGGTTATGTTTTATTGCAGGTTATGTATTACTGAGAGGTCAGTGTTAAGAGGGCAATTGTTATTTCTAGCAACTGTGTTGACCATAGAGTTCATAGGTCATCAGGCTCCTTTGAAAAGTTAAATCCAGCCTTTCAGAGAGGAAGAGCTGATTTTTTTTTTGCATCCTTATGTAGCACCAGCCATGCCTGTAAAGAAGAGTTCCTTATTGAAGTAGAATACAGCAGAAATAGAGACAGAAGCTATCTGTTTCAGTTTCAACTGCCAAAAAGGTTTTTAAGCCATTTGTTGAGACACTTCTTAGATTTAGGGACTGATTTGGTTTTATTTAGAGTTTGCCATGTTTAAAACTTTCTTTATATGATAATAAGGTTGTGTGTCTGTAGATGTATGCTAATGTATATTTTTTTACTATAATTCCTGGATGCAGGTATATTTTTGAGCATGTTGTGTCTGAAAATTTATCCATATTGTTCAAGCAGGTGTATTTGCAAGCATGTGGCATATGAAAGTTGCCTATATTGTTCCAAATATTTGCCTGTGAAGAAAACAGCAAATTAAAATGTATTTTACAGATCCGTAGTATCTTCAAAACGTGCTCAGATACCTGTAATTCAGAGGTAAAAGTTGTATCACACAAACAAAATTATAAGTCTGTACATTTTCCTTGCATGGTGTTCCATGAGCCTCTCCTAGGTTTCAATAGCCTATTAAAACTATTATGGAAGAAAAATGAGAAGTGATAGCATTAGGGAAAATCAAGGCTGAGTCTTGTAACAAGGACTGTGTAAAAAAGCTTTGCTTTATTGAATAGAATTTTTGTAATTCAAACCAAAATATAAAGTGGAGTTAAGCCTGAGGATATAGTGATGTCAGAAGAAAGATCTTTGAGTCCCTTGCCCATAGTGTTTTCCTGTCAGAGTCAGATAAAGATACACATTTATGGTTTAAATATAGAGAGATCATTGTTACTGTCTCATCTGATATTCTACAGAAGGAATTCCAGAACCTGTAACCTAATTGCAATTTGAGAGTAAGGAGTCTTATCTATAAATGGCTTGTTTCTGACAGCAGTACCTGGATATAACATGAGAATAGCCACTGATCTACAGCTGTAGCTAATATCACTGATTTGAGTGCTTTGCATTTGTGTGTGTGTGTGTGTTCTCAGCAGCATGGGAACCAACTCTTTTCTAGGTTTCCCAGTTTCATTGCTGTTCTCACATCCAGGCATAAGTTTTTATTTTGCATCAGTCACTTTTAGCACTACTTTCAGATTAATGAATATGTTCATGAAAGAAAATAGGAAATCAATTCCAAATTGTCAGTAAGAAGTACATTTGGGATTACTTGCAGTTTTCATGGAGTACTGGTTTTCTGTCTGATAAATGTCTCAACAGTCAAAATGCCCTGCAATTAGTTTATATGTTTTTCTTCCACTTACTCTCTTGTTGTCTATATGACCTACCAATGTTTGGGGTTAATTTGATTTGATTTCTGAGGGGCATTCTATTCACTGTAAACTTACTGCAATTAGTTTAACTTAATCAGTTCTGAGCCAGTAGCATCATACACCCTTTTGACTGACTGTACTACTTCTCTTCTTTTCCCTTTTTCACTCTTTCCCAAAAGCATCCAAGAATTCATCACTCATTTGTGTATGCCTGTTGGTAGAGTAAAAGCTGTATTCAGAGAGATTCTTCAGTCCTTAATAAATATTTCTCCTAATATTGTGCTAAAATTATCTAATTGCCTCTCATATATATTTATATGTTTAAATTTAATGTGTAGGAACAAAATAGCATTGCACAAAATGTGTGAAGGATTTGTGAATACCAGGAGCAGTGGGTTTTAGGTCACCAGATGACCTGAAAGGGTTTTGTAATTCTTTGTTTTTATGAAAAGACTTTGCATTCTCATCTTAGGATAACATTTTCCTTCTCTTCCTAGTGAAGACTTTTCTGTGTTGTGAGTGTACTCTGATGCACCTGCCCTTTGTTCAAAAGTCAAGGTACTACAGATTATCCTGTTTAATAATATTTTGTGTGCCCTAGTTGTCTTCAGCAGTCAGTTGATGTAATAAAGAACTGCTACCTCATTGCCAGTAGATGGAGTGCATATCCTTAGATTTTACCAAATGAGTGAATATAACAACAGCTTTTTTATATTCCAAACGTGATTTTATTTAGTTCATTAACAAAGAGTATTTAGTTTTTAATTAAATAATCAAGATAATCAAGTTTTTAAAACTGTTTAGCTATTATGGTCATTCTGAAAGTATTAGTGTGTCACATCTATGAAAATTAGGGTGAGCTGCCTGAAAGCAATTTTCTTTCAAGGACAAAATTATTGCCTGACATTAGTCATCTGCTCAAGTTCTTATAAGCAGTCCTTTAAAATCAGTTTAAACATAATCCAAAATCAGTCTTTACCTACTTAACCTTTAAAATCTGCAATAATTTCACTCGAGGGGGATCACCAGAATAAAAATATATTTAGTATTATAATTAATGTTTCACAGTGGTTTTCCTTTTAAAAATTTCCAGACAAAATATATTTTGTTTTACAATGTAGAATTTACATTGTCATGGGAAAAGTATTTTTGAGAAACTTAGATATTTGTTCTTAAGATACCGTTTTCTTGAAAATAGCATAGTTTATCTCATTTTTCTTTATTTTCATAGCTTGTATTGGAATGAACTTTCATCACTCTTTAGTGTTACAATCTGGCAAGCTGCAGAGAGTCTTGTTGTGCAGGTTCTCCTAGCGGCATTCTATGTTTTGATTTCTCTGTGAATCCTTCCTTTATAAACTACAGTTGTTAAACCAGCCTAACATCCCAAACAATCGTTTCTGTAGGATTTACAACTAGTCTGCAGCTGTAAAGACCTATGTCTTTGTAGTATGAAACATATTGCTATAGCATTATAGACATATGCCAATTATGATTATTTAGTTGTAGACAGATCTTTTCTTTGCAAGTAATTAATCATTGCCAAAGCCCTGACTAGTTAGTAAAAGCTATGCTAGGTATGGTTCAAACTCCCAAGTCAACATCTCCATGTTTAAAGTTAATGTCAATTTATCACAAAGTATGATTTAATATTGGATAAATGAGCTGTGTTATTTTGGTTTTATGTATGTTTGTGAACATGGGCTATAAAGCATACGCATAAATTAATTTCAATGTAAGTGGTTCATCCATGTGCATTTAATAAACACTACTTCTACTCTTTGGAAGTTAAATAATTTGAAAAGCAGTCTTCTGGAGGGCTCTGAGCATGCTGTAATAATTTTGCTCCTGGTCTTTTTCTTTAAAAAAATATCTACTATTGCTGTTTCTGTGTTAGTAAAAAAAATCCCCAATACAAATACCTCATGCATATTTATATATTTACTCAGTACTATTGACACAGATAAGTACTATTACATATGCTTCTACATTTTTATATATTTTTAGCACACAAGGAAGTAGACACTGTAACTTCTAGGTCAAGTTTTAAATCAGGGCATAAACCCAAACCACCTGCATGTACATTTTAAAGGCAAAGGAAGGCATTGTCAAAGCTGAACCTCTTAACTCTCAACATTTTTCTGCTCCTGCAGCCCGAATACCTACCTGCCTCTCTTATGTCTACTTGCTACCCTTTTAATTTGTGTTTTGTAGCTTTTGACTTCAAGATGAGGAAACAGTATCTAAGCAAACAGCAAAATCTCAAATGTTCCTATTTGTGTTCCAGCTCCTGTTTCCAGAAAAAGGTATTGAAAGACTTCTAAAAAATAAATTATTTATTAAAATAGAAAAACTACTGTTCTTAAAGTATTTTAAAGACACTGACATTCATTTCTAACAGAACTTTCTCTAGTATTTATTGGGGTCTGAGGATTTATTTTTTGGTCTATGGATACCCTCTATATCGTGAATCTGAGCACTCAAGGAGAGCTTATTGAAAATAAAATCCTACCTTTGAAATTGTTCTGTGTGGGAGAACAAGCAGTTGACCTGCTAGTGACAACTGCTTTTGTGTTGTCTAAATATAATTTCAGTATTCTTGACTACTTTTAACGTGTGTGTTGAAATCTCATTGCAGATTAAGAGTGCATATGTTCGTGAACCTAGGAAGATGTATGTGTGTATATGTAAGTTTAAAAAAAAAGACACTAACAAGGTAAGTTAAAGTTTCATCTGTTTTCTTTAAAAATATTCTGCTGTAATTTGAAGTAAGAGCAATGGAGACTTACAATTTCTAGATTACTTTCAGCATAGATACTTAAACAACAGAAATCATTAACAATAATAAATTATTTATGATGTCTAGATGGATTTTTGGTGCATGATTTACAAAACTGTTGTAGTAAAAATTATTTAAATTTATTGTTTAATTTTTATATTCCTGACAAAACAGGTGCATACGTTTCATACTGATTTTTTTTTATTTCTGTTTAGGAGAATATACATGTCTGCGTAAAAGATAAGACATACTTTCTCCTCCAAAGCTGAAGGTTGGAATGAGAGAATAAAAAAAAAAAAGGAACAATTTGAGTTGGAAAACTTTATTGCCATTTTTCAGATGAAGAACTGGAAAATGGATTTTAATTGGTTTGTCTACTAAGAGGTCTAGAGGGTGAAACAAGCTTGATATTTGAGAGACTGAGGGAAATTTATTTATGTGCTGTTCTGAAAGGGAGGTAATACTCTGGGGATTCGGACTAATACTTCTGAAAATGAAGTAGTGGATTTCTCACTTTATTTTCTTGTAATGAAAACAGAAATAAAAAGAAATATCCCTTTACAAAGGTCTTATTAAAAATCATATATGCATTTCTCAAGAAATCTGAAAACAAACCATAACAAAACACCTCTGTTCCTTAGCAGAATTAATAATCTATAGTAAGTACGGATTTTTATAAAATTATTTTTGATGGTTTTTTCAAGTTATTTACCAAAATTTTCCTTTTTTTTCCCCCTACTCTAACATATGCGGTTCAGGTAATTATTCCCAAACCATGATTTTGCTGTCTTAAGATTTCCTGCTAAATAACTCTTCCAGTTCTACATTTTTGTTGTTGTTATCTAACCCTGCTTATTTTTTCCTGTTGTACATTTTCTGCTTTTTAAAATGCCTTTACATCATTTTTTTGTGTGTATTCCAACTGAAAAGTCTCTTTCTCACCTGCTACACTAATATCTTCACATAAACAGGTAATGATCATTTAGTCCAAAGCATGTTTTTTCTTTCCCTAATTATTTCTGTTAATAGAAAAGCATCCTTTTCCAGGAAGAGGTTTAAACTGAACTCTGGCAGAAAAGCCCTCACTGTCAGAGACAAAGTATGACAATCAGATCCACCTCAGCATCAGTATCAGGGATTCTGTGTAACTTTTAAGATGACTAATAAACACATAACCCATTAATTCCTATTTCTTGCATTTTTTCCTCTTTTACTGTTCTCAAATGACAGATATAATTCTTGGCAGTCATAATGAACCTGAGGCCTTTAGAAATCCAACTGTTTTGAAGTCATTTCAGTTAAATTTCCTGAGAGAAAGACAATCAATAGTATTCTAAAGGTAGTATAATATAAAAGAAATTGGTATCTCAAGCCCCCGTATTAATTTTCATTATGAATCTGTTTTGGAATGCTCGTTCTATTCTTGCCTATGCCTGAGAGTTGGACTAGTAATCTTAGTAAACATAAAACTGGGCATTTTTTCTTTGTTCTGCATCTGTTGGAGAAAAGTAGAGTTGCTAGATTTCTGCACCCTCTTCCCTTTTGTTCTGAGAGTTAGAGAACAACTGAGCAAGAACCATTCTGGTCATAGCAATCTCTCTCTCCATTTTGTCTTAAAATATAGCACTAGTTTTGCAACATGGGCTTGATATCAAGCTTACTGAAATCAAAATAAGCTGCTTCCAACATCTCACTACCTTCAGTGTACTTCACTTTTAACTAAAAATTTCAGTTTCTCTCTAACTGAGGTTTAAATTATACAAGCAGAGAAAGCCCCATTTCATGTAGGATATGAACTAAAGTCTAATTAGAGATTTCACTGCTATTGCTCCTTTTTACTAAAATCCTTTGGTATTTTCTTATAGATCTGTAAAGACTGCTATATAATGGTTTGACAGGCTCATTAAATAACTCCCTTCACACAGTGAGTTTCATATCATACTGACCCACTAATATATGTATGCTAAAACTTCCCAAATATTTTATCTACTTTTATCAACAGCTATGTTGACCTGATCTTCATTTGTTCTTAATTATTCTGATGATTTTCATATTTTCTGAAGATCACATCTTTAAAAAATAGCTCACCCTCACTCTGAAGAATTTTTCCCTTATATCCAGTCTAATCTACCTTCCTTCAGTCTCAAACTGCAGCCCATTGTCCTGTCACTACATTCCTCAGTAAAAAAATCTCTCCCCATCTTTCTTATAAGCCCCTTTTAGGTATTCAAAGGCTGCAACCAGGTCCCCCTGGAGACTTCTCTTCTCCAGTCTTAACAACCCCAACTCTCTCAGCTTCTCTTTTTCTATCTTTCTAACAATTTTTTGTAGCTCTCCTCTTGACTTGCTTGTCTTGTGTGGTGTCCAGAAGTGGATGCAATACCTCATGTGGGATCTTATGACAGAAAAGGGGAAGAATCATTTCCTCCAACCTGCAGGCTATGCTTCTTTTAATACTGTCCTGGATACAGTTGGCTTTCTGGGCTGCAAGAACATGTTGCTGGCTCATATTCAGTTTCTCATCCACCACTGTGCCCGTGTCTTTCTACACAGGGCTGTTCTCAAGCCATTCATCCCCTAGCCTGTAATGATAAGAGGAATTGCCCCAACTCAGGTGCAGGACCTTGCACTTGGCCTTGTTAAACCTCATGAGGTTCACATAAGCTCATTTCTGAAGCTCGTCAAGGTGTCTCTAGAAGGCATTCCTTCCCTCAAGTGAATCAATTGTATCACTCAGCTTGCTGTGAATACACTCAATCCCTCTGCCTATATTATTGATGAAGACATTAAACAGTACTGGTCCTTGTACAGACCCTTGAGGGACATGAAAATAATAACATTAAAAATCATCATCACCATGTATAAAATCTTACAGAAAGCTATTTAATAAGTAACACAATATCAGTATGGTATCAAATTGTTCACAAACAAAAGGAAAATTCGAAGAAATCTTGGTTAGTGAGATAGGATACTAGCAGCCCACTCAAAAGTTAATCTCCAATTTTTAAAAAGCAGATGAAAAGAACAGGGCGAAAAAAAGAGAAAATATATAACAGCAATTATTGTTTATTCTCTTCCTGATATAAAGAAGAAAATAAAAAGAAAAAAAGAAAAAAAATATATCAAAAAATCCCACCTATAAGGAGGTTTAATGCAAGTTTTGCAAAAGTAGCCTGCAATACAAGAGTGAAAAAAAATTTACATTAAATTGTAGGTAATGATGGATTTTGGTGTCACAGATGAAAAAGGTGATCACAACTGCAAAAGGAAACAGCCATAGTTACAGAAGAATATATTTAAGAAAGTGATCTTTCTTTTCTTATCTACGGCATACTTACCATTTTCATTGGATCTTAAGAGTTGCAAAAATTTTGTAATAGTAATTGGTAATAGTAATTTGAGCAACAAAGCTGGTGAAGGGGCTGGAGAACAGGCCTTAAGAGGAACGGCTGAGAAAGCTGGGTTTGTTTAGCCTGGAGAAGAGGAGGCTGAGAGGAGACCTCATGCTCTCTATGACTACCTGAAAGGAGGTTGTAGAGAGGAGAGTGATGGCCTCTTCTCCAGGGACAGGACAAGAGGAAATGTCCTCAAGCTCCAACAGGGGAGATTTAGGCTAGACATTAGGGAAAAAAAATTCATAGGAAGGGTCTTTGGGTACTAGAACAGGTTGTTCAGGGAGGTGGTTGATTCACCTTCCCTGGAGTTGTTTAAGGGATGGGTGGACGAGGTGCTGAGGGGCATGGTTTAGTGTTTGATAGGAATGTTTGGACTCGATGATTTGGTGGGTCTCTTCCAACCTGGTGATTCTATGATTCTATGATTATTATCATTTTCTTATGTAATGTTATAAGTCTTTATTCCTGAGACTTGTAGACTGAACTACTGATCCTTATATCCTAACTTGTAATCTATCTTTCTCTCAAATAAACAAAAAAAGCCTCAAACAAGCAAACAAATAAATTCCTTTGTCTAACCTGAAGAATTTAATTACTAGCTTCTCAGTAAACCCAGTTGATATTGCTTGTTTTGAAGACTTAATGCAAATCTATTACAGACATCTTAAATCATCATTATGCTCTATCTCTAACACTTCAAAATTTTATAAAGTGAAAGCAGAATTTGCATTCATAATAAAGTTGTTTAAACCTATCAGTGTACCCTATAACAAGGAAAGAGTGATATCAATTTTTTGTTTTGGTTTTCTGGAATGGGAAACCCTTTCCTGATTACATTTTCTTTAGAATAACAGTGTTGCAGATGTAATACAATTTTATTAGTTATAATATGAAGCAAAAAAATTTAAAATGTCAAAATGGAAAACTTCTCTTCAAGAGAGGATCTTATGAGATGAAAACCTTTGCAGTATTTTAGATTAGCTAAATTATACTGGCATATATTGATTACACATTACATAAGAAATGATTATGAAACCATGCAAATATAGTTGCAGTGAAAAGATACTGCAGTGGGGTTACTCACAAGACTGACTTTCATTTGGACTGTTTAGGTTAACCCTCTTTCATGTCAATAAAATGGAATTTCATAGTAAAAAAAATGTCAAAATCAATGAACAATGATGAGGAAATTAAATTATTTTTCACTTCAGACAACACATTTTGGAGACATATCAGATTTAATTACTTATTAAATTGGATTATATCAATTAATACTAAGTCAATATCATTTTGGTGGCAATAATGTTTGGTGACTTTATTGATACATAATTATTCAAATGAATGCAGAAACATACATTGGTTCACACACATAAATCTGTGCTAAAAGAAACCTCAAATCTTTACTTTGTGGTTTGATCCTAGCCAGCAGATAAGCCCCCATCCAGTTGCTCACTTGCTCCACTCCAGTATAACGTGCAACAGGGTCAGAAGGGCAAAAGTGAGAACAAATTGTAGACTGAGATAAAGACAGTTTAATAAGTGGAAGGCAAAATCAGGAAAAAAACCCCAAAAAACCCAAAAAACCCCAAATGATGCTGAGATAGTCATTCATAACCTTCTACAAGCAGACTGATGACTAGCCAACCTCCAAGCAGCAACGGCCTTGAACAGCAACACCACTTATACACTCAATTTTATTGGTGACCATAATGCCATGTGATATGGAGTCTCACCCTTTGGTCAGCTGGGGTCAGCTGTCCCAGCTGTGTACCCTCCCAGCCAACTAACTGAGGGGCAGAGTGGGAAAAATAAGGCCATGATGCTGTACAAGTGCTAGTAAGAAAGAGTCAAAACACTGGCTAATCAACACTATTTAAGTCACAAATCCAACACATCCCACCCCCCTCCAATGGGCTACTATGGAGAAAACTCAGTCTCATTCAAACACAGTACAAAGTGCCTGCTATTAACACCGAGTTCAACTTCATATAGATACATGATATCTGTAGTTCTTTGTTGAAGAGGAGATTGATATTTAAACTTGATTATGATTACACCTTCTACTGAAAATTGTGTATCAGATTTTCTCATTTGGAAAATGACATCTACTCATCTTATGGCTTCCCTTAATTGTGTACTTAAATTTGGTAAAAAAGTCAGGCATAAGAAAAGGACAGATGTTTTGCACTGCAAGTTTGAACTTGTTTAGCTGTAATTACAGTTTTCTAGCAGTCAGGTAAGTATTTTCTAAATTTCTTTTATTTTAATTTTGGCTTATAAAAACAACAAGTAGTTATTCTGTGTTGGCTGATGTATGACTCCAGAATAAAATGTGATGTGAAAAACAGAAACACATGATGTTATCAGAGGTCCCAGGCTACAGAAGTGCACCCTTGTATTGTTCAGGTAAAATGAGTTTAAGAGATGAGAAAGAGTAGAAAAATGGAAGATTTAGAAGCAATGAAAAGGTAGAGTACATGTGTATACTGTTTTTAGATAATATTTAAATAAAACCATGCAGTCTCAAGACTGAGGATTTAAAAAAACATTAACAGCAGTCTCTTCCTGCTGGAGAGGAGGAAGAAGCTTCCAACATGAACAACACCTGATGAAGATTACAGGATGCTGATGAGCGACTTTGTCTCTCTCTAACTGAAATCAATAGCCTTATGATTCAGAGGAACACTGGACATTTGAACATAATATCAGAAAAGTGGTAGATAGCATAAAGTTTTTCTTCTGTGTAAGAGTTTTAACCATACTATTAATAAAGGTTGGAATTTTTTCTTTTTTTAATAAAATGGGGTTGAGTATATATTACTGACAGGACAATAACATGAACAATTTAAAATTAAAATTTCAATCAAGTCAATAATAAATTCTTGACTCTCTACATCAAATGTATTCCAGTTCTGTCCATGAAAAGATTTCAAGTATAACAAATGTCATAAGACTCCATTGTAGAAAAATGGCTAAAATTCAGCTCTTTATTGTAGCATTCACTTGCCTAAACTCCAATAGTATACTGCATTTTCTGGCATTTATTTTCTGTCATCTCATTTTTTGAATAGTTTCTTTTTGTGTATTTTTTTAAAGTAACTTTCAAGAAATAAGGTAATTTACTTAGCTCCTAGAAATTCAGCAGCAATTTCTTTTCTTGGGAAAAGTCTCTTCTGAGAGCTAAATTAAAGAAAGAGTCTGGCAGAGAAGTCATTCCATGAATGTCACAACTGACGATGCCTAGTTTCTTTTGGATTAGTGTTCTTGAACTGATTAAATTAGCAGGGTTATACTACGAAGCAATACTATCAGCTTGAAGAACGTATCTGCTCATACTGAGAATTTCGTGACAACAGGAAAACCTTGCACATTTGACAGAATACATCAATCAGTGATAATGTCTGTTCTCTACCTGACCATCTACTTGCATAACATATATATCAACAAATTTATCTTTGAGGTCTCTGTACATCTATCAGTTTTCCTTGGCATATTTATGTTCGCTAGGGAGAGGGCTTACTGACACATTATGTTGAGGTGTAAGCATATATATATCCAAGCTATTTCTTGATTTCCGTAAAGCTGTTGGAGATAAGTAAGTACAATTTCTTTTGTGCAATTCAATTTACCTTAATGTAGTAATCTGAAAATGTGAGAGATTTGTGCTGTAAAACATGTTATTCTCTCCACTGAAAAAGAAACATGATAAGACGTACAGTCTTCTACCATCCAGACTACTAGTTTAACAGCTAAAAATAACATCATCCTCCACAAGTCAAAAACTGAAAATAGAAGTGTAAAATCTTCCTCTGGCTTTCACAGAAATTTACCAAGGAACTGTAGTTCTTTGCAATAGGACCGTAGAACGATTCAGGAGGGAAGGTCAGAACTTTTCTAATTCTTCTCAAGACAGGGTAGCTATTAAGTCAGACAAGGTTGCTTATGGCTCTGTCCTGTCAAGTCAGGAAAAACTCCAAGGACAAAGACTGTACAACCTCTTCAGGCAATGTCTTCCACTACTTAACTATTCTTATGGGGAAGAGCTTTTCTTTGAATTCAATCTATGTCTACCTTGTGCCTTCTTATATCCATTACCCCTCATCCTCCAACTACATGCTGCTGTGATGGGTCTGCCTGTGTCTCCTTGATATGCTCCCTAGAGCTGTTGCTAAGTGCCCTCAAATTTGTCTCTTTTCCAGTCTATGGAAGTTCTGGTCCCTTAGGCTTCTTCCAACACAGCAAGTGATATAGCTCAGATCATCCCAGCAGCCCTCTGCTGAACTTACCTCAATGTATATCAACATCTCTCTTGTATTGGGGTTACATTAAGATCCTACATAACTCTAAGGTTTGTCGTCATTTATTTACTTCCAAAGAACTATTGAACAGCTCAGGATTGCTTTGTGATTTCTAAGTTTTAAACAGCTTTACCTGGGTATTTGATGCAAAAAATTCATTTGTTCAAGTTCACTGGTCTTGAATCAATCTTATTTTCACATTTCTGTTCACATCTGAATCTCAAAGTAAAATTTAGGGATATGTAAGCCCCAGCATACTGAACCCCTCTGCATAACAAATCTTCAGATTATTCAACAGCTTTAGGTCACAAAGAAGAACTTATTTTTGCTCCTTCATTAAAGCCTACCAGCTCTATTTCCAATATTTGACTTTTAAATTTCTACATATCATCTTTTTCTTTCTCAAATTTCCTTTGTTAATTACAGTTGTGGGAAAAAATTTCTAATAATTAACATCTTATGTTACCAACACAGAGAGCTTGTTGTAACGTAAGGCTCGTTTACTTGGAATTATTAGCACATTTTAGGTATATTGAATATCTATCCTCTAGTGTCATTTGAATCACACAGGCTCCATTTTTTTAATAACATTTTATTCATACATTTCTGGGACTGTTCTTTAAGCAGAACTTTTTTTTTTTTTTTTTTTGCACTCATGCAGTTTTTGTGTGAGTGCAATCGTATTATAAAACAGAACGTATTACAGATGTAGGGAAAATATTTGTCTACATGCACATCCTTTGGAAGCATCAGTCCTTGGAGAAGTCTTTGATATAACCACACTGTACTGTAAATGGACATCCTATTCAGACAGAACACTCACATGTATTGCTTCTAGAACATTTCAGTCATAGTTAAACAGAAAATGCAATTTAGGGAGAAAAAAAGGTAGTTTAGTATATTAGGTGCATCTCTTTTCCTTTTAGAAATGGAGTTGATAAATATGGACCTCTGCCTTACAGTGAAAGCTGAGCAATGAAGGTAGCAGCAATCAGCCTCCTTTGCAACCTGTTTCGACCATTACTTCAAATGTACTTCAAGTGTATCATTACATCAAATGTTTTATTAGATCTGAGCTTGGGAAAGTTATTTCTTTGGAGAATTTTTTTTATGTGAGAATTTTCATCTGTTCTTAACAGAAAATCAAGTTATGTACATTGAGATGAATATAAAGCTTCCATACAAATTAACCCTTATCCTTATAAAAGTAATGGTATATGTAACCTGCAATGTTTTGAATCTTATATTTTCTGTCAGAGGGAGCAAAGTTAGAGAATGTTTATAACTCTCGTTATTTTTAGTTTCAGGCTTATAGGTCAAGGACTTTGAAAAGCTTTGTAACACAGCATGTAAACAGCTTTATTGGAAATATTTTTCAGTGAATTATTACTAATAGTTATGTAGTAAAATTATGTAACCCCCTAGGGGTACATAATACAACACACAATTCTACTGCTAGTGCCAGTTGTGCTTGATTTCTTCAGGGAATGAGTCTCATTGTCCCCTTTGATCTTTGCATACTCCACAAAAATAATGACTTTCCTTGCCTATACAGTGAGATTTCCTCTGTACTCTAGAAGTTAAATACTCTAGATAAGCACATCATGTATAGGTTTTGCAGAGGTGACAGACAAGATGAGCACAGAATGTACCTCTGAGACTTAGTAATAAAGAAGACATTCAACATACAGATGAAGATAATAATGAGGTAACCTGAGTACCAGTTAAATGATAGAAAAAAATCCTGTTCCTGGAGAAATATATTTGTGCTGAAATATTCTGCTACTAAAATAATGAAAACTGTAGGGAAATTAGGTATGCAAAACATCTTAAAATCAAATTTGAATTAGTTTATTGAGACTAATATTTCCTGCAGTAAATGATCAATCAAAACTTCAGTTGATTTTCCCTTATGTTTGTCTAAGGATCTACTTGAAGCAACATCAAGGAAAATTACATAACCCTCTATTTTTTGGATAATAGGAAAGTTATCTGTCAGAGTCTTGAGTGCACTAGGAGGCTCTAGCTTACTTGACCAGCCTAACTTTGTTTATCCACAATTCTCTACAATCTCTTCCTCAGGGTTTGGAAATAGCCGTGAGAAGTAAAGAGTAATATAGTACAGGAGAGCTGTCAGATGCTTCCCCTAAGACTCTGTCTCTGCATCTTCTGCCTGTTGACCTGTGCATTGCATTGCCTGAGCTGTATTGGATGTACAGTATACTGGACCTATTTTCTTGCTGACCTCAACCTTACTATGGTAACTCAAGTTCCCAGTTTGGCCTCAGACCTGACTGGTTACTATGGGCTTTACCCAGTGACCACTGAGCATTCAGCTGACTGAATACCGTTACCATCCCTGCCTTGGTACCAAAATTTGTGACTGTTCTGCCAGATCTCAGCTCCCAGATTCCTTGCCCTCATGGAGCAGCCCATGCGTGCTGCACCTCACAGGTACCTCAGAACATCCTGAGTCACAACCAAGCACCATGGAGTATGTCCATCAGTCTGTGCAGGAAATACTCAAGGGGTTTGTTGGGAAGTTTTTTCTTATTTCATTTATAAAGATGAACAAAATAAAATTAGCAGACATGGGTAGCCAATATAATAAACTAACACAATACGTAAAAGCATATATTTCCCTAAGTTCTGCTGCTTCTATTGGCTCTTATCTGGAAATAAATTTAATTATTGTATCATGAGAGATGTTGGAAAGGTGCTTTCTGTCTTCTCCATAAGCCCCAGTTCCATTTACTTTTTTAAATCCTGACTGCAAAAAGAACTTGACCTAGCTAGTCACAAGATATTTTTTATCATGCATACTTATTTTAGATCCAGTTTTACTATTTTTTTTTTTTTTACCTGACTGGTAATAAGAGGTATTTGGCTTGTAATAATGAACTCATTTACAAACATGCTTTGCCAGAGATCCTTCTGTCCTCCAGAAAATATTGCTTCCAAGATTTGCATTTTCATACCTCAGCTCACTAACCTCAAATAGTTCATGAATAGATGCAGGGACTTGACAGATGTAGAATTGGGCTGCACAGCATGTAGGAATGCTGATGTCCCATTAAAAGTTAAGTGAGCACCCAGAATATAAAATCAGGAATTATAGGATATTGCTGTTTGAACCTTCAGTTTCTGTTTCAGATTCCACTTTGAGTCTATTCCAGTCCAGAATTTATTCTGGAAAGAATTACTAGTTTCAGGTTTGGGATTTGACCTACACTGCTGTTGTTGTTCAATTGGTTTCAGCAGATGTACTACATTTGACAGTACCTAAAAATGTAGGCTGAATTCTTTCTATTTTCTCATTTTTCTTGGCTCAGCTATGTAGAACCACAGTTTATACCAGCTAGATGTACTTATTTCTGTCTTTCTTTACTTGAAAATATTTTTTTCTTCCTATTCTCTAATTTACCATTAAAAAATATAAGAAACAAGGAGTTAAGGCAGGCAGATCTCACAGATCTCTAAGCTTTATTGCTTATGCTGAAAGGGGAAAATACCAAATCTGTAACTAGTTTTACAGTTTTCTCATTCTCAGAAACAGAGCACAATTAAAAATACCTGAATTTGCCAAAATTGCAACTGTGCTGCCAATGCTTAAACAAACAAAAGGAAGATTCAGAGAAGATTGATTTACTTTTGAAGTTGATTCCTAAGGCTATCAGCCTTCTACTGGTCTTTTCTGTTCCTGTATGATATTTAAAAAATGGAAGTCTTTGAAATTACTCTATACCAAATTAAACAATAATACTATGGTATCAATTGAGGGTTTCTATATTTTTAAAACTACATAGGTAAGATAGAGAGAATTACTGCCAATAAGTTAGAAATGTGATACAGAAATGGAAAGCTGACGAGGTGATAGAGTGAATTTGTTCATAATTATGGATTTTTTCATATTTTAATATTAAAAATCAGTTTGTTCTTAAAATCTCTGGAGAAAAGATTTTTTTTTGACATTGCAATAACAATCTAAGAAATGATGTTTGACTAAATAAGTGGAAAATACTGAAACAGAAAATGCAGGAGAAACATACCAAAAGCTGATATGATAGCTAGAAATTAAATGAAAGGATGAGGGAAAATTGCTGTCAGATCTACATTGATATCTCAGACTTTTTTCATTATTTCTTCACCTTGATTTATAGTGTCCTCAAATAGTGTTCAACAACAGTTTTAGAGGGTGATATATTTATAAACATCCTTGAAAACAGTAAACTGTAAATCTATGTTTTTCATATATGCAAAGCATGTTCTGAGTGAATCATAAATGGGATAAAGGAGGAGAATGTAACAGTGGAAACAATTCCAGGATAGGTAATTCCAGTCATGGAAATTAAACTTCATTATTAAAAATCTGGTCTCTTCTACAATTTAGTTTGTAGATGGACATAATCATACCTTTGGGCAGTTTCAAAATGAGGCTTTTAACATTGTGTTGTCCTGGTTAAGGTATCTAATGGTAATCTGATGGATAGCAACCTAACTTAATATGGCTTTTCTTCTGTGGAGAATTTTTAATACTTCCCTGAAACATTCTCTATTTTTTCCATGAAGCTTCATATAAATTGCAGAGGGATTTGGACAGGCTGCATTGACAATCCAGAGGCAGAGAAGCATTCAAGGCTTGGGGATAAGGATGAATGGTTGGAAATGCCCAGAGGAAAAGGACCTGGGGTTGTTCATCAGTAGCCAGCTGAATATGAAACAGCAGTGTGTCCAGGTGGCTAAGAAAGCCAATAGCATCCGGGCTTGCATCAAAAATAGTGTGACCAACAGGAGTAGAGAAGTGATATGTCCCTGTACTCAGCATTGGTGAGGCTACACCTTGAATACTGTGTTCAGTTTTGGGCCCTTCACTAGAAGAAAGACTTTATGTATCTGGAGTGTGCTCGGAAAAGGACAGCTAAGATGGTGAAGCATCTGGAGCACAAGTCTTACAAGGGTTGCTGAGAGAACTAGGGTTGTTCAGTCTGGAGAAAAGGAGCCTGAAGGGAGATCACAGAATCATAGAGCAACCAGGTTGGAAGAGACCCACTGGATCATCGAGTCCAACCACTCNCACTCCAGAGCCTCAACATCCTTCTTGTGGGGAGGGGCCCAGAACTGAACACAGGATTCAAGGAGCGGTCTCACCAGTGCCGAGTACAGAGGGAGAATAACCTCCCTGGACCTGCTGCTCACACTGTTTCTGATACAAGCCAGGATGCCATTGGCCTTCTTGGCCACCTGGGCACACTGCTGCCTCATGTTCAGTCGGCTGTCAACCAACACCCCCAGTTCCTTCTCCTCCAGGCAGCTTTCTAGACAGACTTCTCCTAGTCCGTAGCTCTGCATAGGGTTGTTGTGCTGCAAGTGCAGGACTACCTGCCAGGATGTTGTAATGAGACAGGTGTTGTCCTCATTTCCGAAGTCACAAGAGACAGGATGAGAGGAAATGGCCTAAAGTTGTGCCAGTGGAAGTTTGAACTAGATATTAGGAGATATTTCTTCACAGAAAATGTTGTGAAACATTGGAAAATGCTACCCAATAAAGTTATGGAGTTACCATCCCTGGAAGAATTTAAATGACATATAGATGTGGCACTTAGGTCCATGCTTTAGTGGTGGAGTTGGCAGTGTTACTTTCGTGGTTAAACCTGATAATTTTAAAGGTCTTTTCCAACCTAAACAATTCTGTGATTCTTAAAATACATAGCTGTGTTTCAGTTACAGAAGTGTTCAAGGATAAACATAACAACTGAGGACCAAAACCACATTAATGTCTTTTTAAAAAAATCCATTATTTTTTTGCTTTATGTCTTTTTCTTCAATTGAAGAAGACTCATTTGTATGCTAGAAACATCAGGTGCACCCTGAAATAAATCCATGTAACCCATGAAGACGTGTTTTGAAAAGAAAGCTATGTTCTGAAGAGAAACTTTCTGGCTAGGAATCAAGAAGTAGTTTTATTTTGATTAAAGAAGAATAAACTATTTTTATTTCTCAAGTTTGTGCATGAGGGAACAAAAGCCACTAAAAGCTACCGTAAAATATATTATTAGGAAATGATAGAAGGACTATTCAGATTATTTATTACCAGACTCCATCTGGTTTAAAATTATAGAAACAGAACCATCTTTTGGATAGATAATGGATAATTATGATAGGTCATATAAAACACCTGTTTTGCTTGTTCATCGACATGACTTCTATGTTATGCTGTACTAAATTCAGATGGTTGTGAGAACTAGACTTGAAACAGAGATTATGACGAAGGGAAGTTCTATTGTTGTTGTTTAGATGTAACTCTGAACATAATCATGGATTATTTCCAATAACCAGGGAAGAAGCTTCTGGATGTTGTGAATCATGTTCCAAGTAAATTCACTTGCTGTAGGATCAGTTTAGTTCCCAGTTTAGACACACGAATTTCAGTTCCATAGATAGACATGTAAAAGGTAGCTATGAGGATTCTGAACCTTACCAGGGTGAAGTATTTCTTTGTATGGTCACAAATTTTTCTGGAACATGAGCACAGATGCACAGGTTGTGATGTTTTTGCACTGAGTCTGTTTGAATTGGGGAAAGAATGGTAAATTATGTATTTGACTCCAGAATTTTTGAACAGCTTTCCAAGTGGTTGGAAAAACTAAGATGCTGTGATTTCACAATTACAAATAATTCATCATGTAAGTATGGTAGTAATGGTGGCTTCTCAGCACTATAAAGGCATATATCAAATCAAGTCAAAACCAAGTGACTAGTTGCTTAAATATATTCTTAAACTTCTTTTCAACACAATCATTCCCAACATTTTAGGACTGAAGTAAATAATTATTCTTCCTATTGAAACTTTACAAAGTGCTGCATTAAAAAACCTTAACAAAATAACAACCAAAACTATTTGATTTATATCTACTAAACAAAAAGGGTACCTCAGAAGAAAAATATGTTATTGGAAGATAAATGGATGTTACTTGTCTGTATCTTGTTTTTGCATGTCACTTAAAATTATCACAATCCTGAAAAGCTGGAATGTCACACTAAGAAATATTTGAATATTGACTTGGAAGAGATTGCCAAATGCTGTATTAACAAAACTACTTCATGGATCACCTAGGGTTTTTTTAATGCAGTAGATGAAACATACAGGTGTTATGAAAGTTGGTAGATCTGAAGAGATCTCTGCTAGAGATGCTATAAGTACAGAGTGAAATAGTAAAAACATTTAGAATGTGCTCCAGGGAATAACAACAAGATAACAAATTCAGGCATGATTTTTCCTGTAGATCTATGTAAGATTAGCTAACAAAGAAGTTGCTTCTGTAGTGAGGGGATGGGTAGCAGAAGCACTTTGACCATTGATGGAGAAATCCACAGACAGGGTATTTCAGTGCTTCCCGTTAGCTACTAAGAAAGAGAGCTTAAGTTGAGGTAGAAAACAAAATCAGTTGTTTTTAAGAAAAAAAAAATGGATCTAATCACTGACATGTTCCATTTTCCCCAAATATATCATCTAAATGTTTTGCCTGAACATTTTTCTTTTCGTTTCATTATGATCTACTACAGTGGAAAATACCTAAATGAAAGTGCTAATAGCTACCATAAGTCACACAAGTGGATCAAGGTAATGGATCAGTTAACAGGTAGTTCTGGGGATGAATAGAAGAAATATTTTCATGAATAGTAAAACAGGGAAATGGGAAACATTTGTCAAATGCATTACACCCTGATGTAATCACCAAGTAAGGATTTGGTCAAAAACGGTTTTCATGAAAAGAGTTGTGAATAAAGAAATATATATTTGTGACAGAGACAGTGAATTGCAAAATGAAAGTAACACTTGAAAGCAGAAAAAGCAATTATGTTAGCTAGTAGATGCAAAGGTCTATTCTTTGTATATACTTTCTTTTGAGATAAATAGTGGAAAACCTAAGGAAACAAAACCTTCTCCTTCTTATATTGTAGTTTGGGACAGATTTGCATAAATATATTTTAATGTAAAAGTATACAAATGAGGTATGACTGCTTACATAATTTGTGTCAAAAAAAATGACCTGATAAAATCCCATTTCTTGGTTTGTCTAAAATATACTTTAGGCACTTGCAGGCCTTTTCACACCTGAAGACAAAAAAATAATGAATGTTTAGCACGATTGTATGAGTTATGAAAATATATTTAAAAGAAAAAATGCTTAAGGGAGTAAATACACTTCAGCTTTTCTGTTCCAGCAAGAACACATACTGCCGATGATTGTTCCTTCAGAGACTCTGAAACATTTTCTTTGTTTTCATGTATAACTCTGATAGTTTGGATGCGTATTCAGAGCTGTACAGCAGCTTGGTCAATAAGTCTGCAGTCTGGCCATAATGTATTTGCTTAACATTATATCAAATCCATCCTGGAAACATAAATAATACCTAGATGCTGACTTCTACTATATTCTGTAAATTTCAGCTTTCTATGTCTCTCAGCTACTGTCGTGGTAACAGTATTGAAAGAAGTCTGCTTCATTGCTGCTGAAAAAAAAAAAAACAAAACCCAAACAAAACCATCACCAACTGCAGCACAAAATGAACAACAGAAGCGTTTAAGACATTTTGTCCTTTTCCTTGAACTGAAATTAGGTTTCTTAAATTTTAAAATTCTAGTTTTAATTCCTTTGCTGTCACTTCAGAAATTAGAATTCCTATCTTATTTTGAATTTATTTTTCTCACTTTTATTTTCTTATGAAGAAAATGTAATGTTTTAATGCTTAAACTTCCATATGAAAGTATATGCAGCAGAGAAAAACCTTTGCTGATTTCAGGGGTTCAGAAGTGATATGGTGGTAAATGGAGTTAAATCCAGCTGGAGGCCAGTCACAAGTGGGGTTCCCCAGGGCTCAGTGCTGGGTCCAGCCCTGTTCAATGTCTTCATCAATGACCTGGATGAAGGCATTGAGTGCACCCTTAGTAAGTTTGCAGATGACACTAAGCTGGGTGGAAGTGTC
>WAAB01009215.1:40696-59429 GCA_013389865.1 Piaya cayana | reverse complement strand
CATTCACAGGGGCAAAACAAACTATGTCATTACAACCAGATTGAGATTTCAAAGCACCTGGATAGAATTCCACATAGTTCCCAAGAAGTGCCTACAAAAAGGATGTTTAAGGATATCCATGCTGTCCAGCATTAGGTTCTAGAAACCCTGAGAGCATTGAGACGATACATTAGCATCACTTCTTATACATTAAGAAGAGATGTGTCCCACCTTCTGGCAAAAGGTGAGTTTCCGGAGGGCTGCGTGTGACCCTACAAGCATTCCAAGAGTCAGGTCCTGCCTGCCAAGGCTCTGAGCACTCAACAAAAACCAAGGCAGACAATGGGAGCTGTGAGCAAAACCCAGACTTGTTCCACGACTGCAAACCTGTGCCAGAGCTTGCTGCTTCCAGGAGGGCACCAGCCAAAAGGCGCGGTCCAGCCAGCAGCTTTTGAGTGCATATCGGGCTGTTTGTGACCAGGAAAAAATCTGCTTCTTGTACAGTAGTTCCATACGTGCTTAACCCCAGAGACTGAGGGAGATACTGGCAAAGCATATGCCCTGCTGAATGGAGGTGAATAAAGCACCTCACTGCAAACCAAGTCTTACATTTGTTTTGGGTGTGCGATGGAGTCTGAATTCATGTGATAGAGTAATCCTGTCGATGAGGTCATGTGTTCCTCTGAAGGGGCTTCTTTGTAATCCAGGTTAGTTAGCAACGCTTTTCCTGTTATCAAGCATCTGATTAAACGCACAAAAGGGAGGTCTTTAAAAACCAGTCTCAGGCAGAACTGAGAAGTGAATAAATAAAATCGAGGGTTTTTTTCTCCTTTCTTTTTATCCAACAGGAAAAGAAAAGAGCAATAAGATGGGAAAGGGGTACAAGAGAGGGATTCCTTGCTCTCAAATGACAAGATAAAGGTCTTAATCAGTTTTCAAATTTTCTACAGAGCCCAGACTTGGGGCAGACACTAATCATACACGTCCATGTGGCAAACTTCACCTTGAAGGATCACACAAGGCACTACTCAAATAGCACAAGCGTCCCAGGAGTCATTCTGTGCCTCTCACTGCTGGAGTGACCCAGCTGTTACTTTCTTCAGGAGTGAAATCCATACCAAAACAACTGGCTTTTGCTCCATTCCGGGGGAGATAAACTAAAATGTGCTCCCAGGTTTTGTTTGACTTGAATAAAGACAGATCTTTGGACGAGAATGTTTTGTCCTGCTTAATTTTTGATGCTTCATAGGACCCTGACCATACGGCAGGAACACCAGATCAGCTCTGAGAGCCAGGAAAGAGTGAGTTATAACTAAATCATTATTAATATCTCCTGTAGGACATGCTCCCAAGGTCAATTTAGATCACAAGGTTTAAGAGCAAAGTTTGAGTTGTTTTGCACTGATTTATATATAAGCACTCCCAGATACTTATAAAGTATCTGCTGTGTACTATCTGTATTTATTAGAGTTACACAATTTCAGATTAGATATTTGGTGGCATCAGTGATCCCCTGATTTAGGAAAAGAAAATAACTCGGTTCCTCTCATTCTGGATTATTTCATTATTCCCCTGTTCTCTCCATTGGATGTCTGAGCAACCAGATATATAAAGGTTGGATTGATAAAGGCAGCTTTAGAAAAGAACTGTGACAGGGTAATGATACAGTAACAGTTACAACTGGTTGAAAGTTTTTTTCACAGCACGTAGATTCTGCAAGCTCAGCAAGAATAAAAGTAAAATATAGTTAGCAGCATCTCAGGAGTTCCCTTTCTCCAGAAGGAATTCTATCCTACCCTGCAAAATCTTTCTGAGGAATTATTCTTTGAAACCAGCAATTTTTCTTCTTTGAACAAAATGGCCCTTTTGAAAGAATAACAACTTCAATCATTTCTTCAGCCTCCTTTTTCTAATAAAAGTCAGAACAGACTAGACTTCAATTACTAAGAAAAAAAACCACTAAGAAAGCAAAACTACAGTGCCCATATTCTCCTTCATCCCTGCACAGAGGAGAAAGTGTATTAATTGTATCTTCATTTACACCTCTAAAAGTGCCTATGGGGAAGTGAGACTCAACTGTGTATTTTAAAACACAATTAGACTGAATTTTCAGGTAGCAAAATACTTCAAAAATAGCAATCCAAGAGTCAAAGAGCTTTTTCCTGATGGCTGACTCATTGTCCACTTATCTTCATCTTTCTTACCATCTTTGAGGACACTGATTCTTCTGTTTGTGAGGTAAGTTCTGTTTATTGTATAAAAATGTGCTGTGACTACAGACAAATAACACTTTCCCCCCAGGCCCCCAGCATGTTTGGCTGGAACCCATCTTGGCTTGAGATGTGAAATGAACAGCTTGAAAGAGTGGGAAAAGAGAAGAAAGAAGAGCTGGGGAGAGGGGGAGGAGGGAGAGCAGAGGACTTCTCTAATTTGATTGCACTGTTGTGATGTATCGGCCAACTCCACTTTCTCTTTGTCTAAAACACACCCTAGCCCAGCTGGTGAATCTGAGCTGTTATTCACAGGGGCTACAAGTATGTCCCCTCATTACTTTTTTGAAAAATACTGTTTGGGTTTGAGGCAAAAAATAAGGACAGGATCATGTAAAAAGTATTCTGCTGAATAAGTTCAAGGGAATAATGCAAACTGCAGTGGGTTGGCTGCGTGTCTCGCACAGTTTTTGCTGCTGCTGCACAGCCCAGGAAAAGAAAATACTCCACCTGTAAACTGCACAGTGGTCTTATATAAATTAGGTTTATTCCTTTTATTATGTGAAGAGGATAAACTGATTGCTGAGCTGAAAAAGGCAACAAAACGTTCATTTGGTAATTATTATCTTAAATATATATTTGAGCTGACAATTACAACAGTGGTTGTATGTTAGTGTGATTTGGGTCCTGCTCTTCAGCACCAAGTATCTTCTGCATTCGTCTGCAAGGATACGTGGAAAACTGGCATGCAAGGGAGCACACAGCTCACTTCTGCTATGCCACAAAGCCTTGGTTTGTGGTTCTGTAATGATGGATCTTTCTGGACAGCAGAGGCTCTCCTTTACAAAAACTGGGAATACAAACTGCCGGATGGACTTATAGGGAGTCTGCTGCTGAGTGATGGGAAAAAATCAAAATGGAAATAATGTTTGAGACTAACAGATGTCTAGGTCAGCCAAAGAATATGTTCTTCTGGGAGTTCTAGTTCAATGGGCTGGTGAGGCATGGAGTGTTACCTTGTAGTATCATTGCCAAGAAAGAAATGAATTAATTTCCCACTGAATGGATTCCCCAAGCTCAGAAAAACTATATCTCAACAGTAGCTGAGACTAAAGCTTCCTAACTAAGGGTCTACGATCTTGGAGTCTTCTGAGCCATAATGAGAGAAATGAAGCTAGGAGCGATGGCTTGTTAGGACTGGATGTATGGATTTCCCACAGAACTGTCTGCTCTCAGCACAGACTCCTGAAAAGGGGTTTAATAGGGCGGTCTTGGGATTAATTGTGTGGTCTTGTGGTTAGAACTGAGGACTGAAACTCAGACATCCTGCACTGAAATGATTTTTGTAAAGCATGTGGTGTCTCTCAGCTTATCCGTTTGTAAAACCTCACAGGGGGAATGTATGTCTTGATGAATTAAGTATTCCAAAGACCTCACAGGAAAGGTGCTGTCAAATCCTCATTACCATAATTAAACATCTTCCTGAAGAGTTCTGTAAAGCTGCCAGAACACACATAAGTAAAAAGCAAAGAATTGGAGTATTATCCCCTGTAATGTAAGGAAGAAAAAAGAATAGACAGGGAAAAGGCTTTTGCACTGAAGAAGAAACTCTGACCAGAGAAGTGTAGCAAATTTGCAAATAACTACAAGATGGCTTCAAATTCTAGAGTAAAAATAGGAAATTGAAGACTTCTTCTGAAGCCAAAACATAGGATGTGCCAAACCAATTACCAGAAGCAGCAGATGAACCCATGGAAATAAATGATAAGGTCTCCAAAATCCACAGAGAAACACAGCAGAAAATGAGAAAAAACTGCAACTCAAGCAAAATACGTGGGTCCAGCTAATTATGGTGTAGCTACAGAACAACCTTTCATCTACAACTGTCTCCAGACAGTTTATGAAGTCATCAGAATTGTTCATACACCCATGTATAGTCTTTTCCCAGGATGAGCTGTATCCACCGTTGGGTAGCAACCTCTTGTGCTGTTACACAACTGAAGTGATTCACACTTCCAGACAAGAAGTACAGAAGGATACTACATCCCGCTCAAACCACAGCAGGATTTCTGTACAAGACACAAGACAATTTATTTTATGGGGCTGATTTTTCAAATGTGTTGCATATAAACTAAAAAAAAAGAAGAGAGAAACTGAATTAGAAGGAAGAACTAGAACTACTGGAGAACTAGCACCAACTCCAGCTGGTCCAGCTCCCAGTGACTGAGAGGAGGCAGAAGTTAACAGGGAACTCAGCCTGTCCTTGGAACTTGTGTTTTTTGTTTTGTTTTGTTAAGAGCTTGGACACTTGAGCATCAATTTCTGGAAATGGGAACTCAGCAAAGAGAAACAAAACAAGCAGGTCGGTGGGGAGCTTTGGGCTGCAGTCAGGCTCCCGGCAGGGTGCACAGCAATCAGCCAACTAGACCAATTTGCTACAAACTTGAGAGGAGGAAAAAAAAACCCTCTGCAAAGCAATCCTTGTTCTTACTGTAGCTTTCAGAGCTGGAATAAGGACAGACACTGGCAGATTTAGCCTAGACGAAAACTGTGGATTAGAAACAGCAGGACACATCACTGATGTGAACACCGTGAAGGCAACGGATTCAGAAAAACTGTCAGTGTTCTAAAAACAGAAGTGGAACTGTAGAAATGGGTCACCTCAGGAGGACTCCATGGAAAGCAGAAGGGATGTCTTCACATCTTTTTTTTTTGCTTATTTTCTCCCATCTGCACTTGCAGCACAGAAGCAAGTTTTACTTGTTAGTCTCTGAAGACACATGTGGAACTCTGGATTGTTAGATGTGGAATTGAACTGGGTTCATAGCAGAGCTGCCACAGACACAGGAGCCTAGATTAGTACTTTTTGTAAAATTACNAAGCAGAAGGGATGTCTTCACATCTTTTTTTTTTTTTGCTTATTTTCTCCCATCTGCACTTGCAGCACAGAAGCAAGTTTTACTTGTTAGTCTCTGAAGACACATGTGGAACTCTGGATTGTTAGATGTGGAATTGAACTGGGTCCATAGCAGAGCTTCCACAGACATGGGAGTCTAGATTAGTACTTTTTGCAATATTAAAAAAAAAAACCTTTCACAGCAAAAGCAACTTTTGCACACAGTCTCACGGCAGAAATCATTCTTGCCTCCTAAATACATATTGTACCTTTTAATAAAGCCTTTCCTAATAGCAAAAGCATTTGCTTGCTCTCTTGGCTTTTTCCTCTCCATAGGAAAAACACGGAGCTGGAAAAGATCTACGTTTTCCTAAACTCGTCTGTGGAAAGTTTCTTTGCCAAGTTACACTTTTTGTCAGGAGCTCATTATTTGCTGGGTAGACACTGGAGACTTCACTTTGAATTATTCTGAGGGCTTTGCTGATGCAGTTTCATACTATAAGGTTTGTCTGCTTTTTAGCATGAATCAGAGCAACATACATTCATTCCATATACAAAGCTCTGCTTCATTTCCAGACCCTCCTCTACAGTTTTTCTTCCAAAACCACCTATCAGTTTTCCACAGCCCATTTCACAAAGTTCTAGATGGTTTTGTGATGAAGTGGGAAGGGTAGAAATTCAGAACTTTTGCATTTTCTTCCCACTTCTTTCACGTGCAGCAAGACCTTCTGAGAACAAAGTAGCAGCCAGTTCTAGAGACAGGAGCTTAGACAGTTGCATTGGTCCCTAAAATTCACAGATGGGGTGTCAAAATATCAGCTTTTCTAGAAAGGCAGGAAATCAATCATCAACGCTCTTGATGACTATAATATACTGTCTGCAGTTCTGGGCCCCTCACCACAAGAAGGATGTTGGGGATCTGGAGCGAGTCCAGAGAAGAGCAACAAAGCTGGTGAAGGGGCTGGAGAACAGGCCTTANTTGATAGGAATGGTTGGACTCGATGATCCGATGGGTCTCTTCCAACCTGGTGATTCTATGATTCTATGATTCTAGTATGAAAGTGAATAAATAGATAGTCGGATACAAAAAGCAGAAAGCAAATAAATACACTTAGCAAAAATACTGGTGAAAACTGCAGTCAGCAAAAGAATAGGATCTTTGCATTTATAAGAACCCTGAACTACTGAAATATTTAAAACATGCCCACATACTGTACAAGTGAATAAGCTAAGGACACACTTCTCTGATGAAGCTGGTTTTTAAGTTTCTCATGCAGATTTGAAGGAATAAATTGCTCAGTTTTGCTACATTCACCCAGCATCACCCTTTTACTTGTCAAAAGAGATTTTAGCTGAAGGAATGTCAGATACAGAGGCGAGTGATAAGGAATCCTTCTGTTTAATGATTTTGCTGTAACTAGGAGCGCAACTAATTTACATGTGCATCAGCCTGGAATAACAAACAGTGTTTAAGAAGTATGAATTGCTACAGACAATATTGGTCAGCAGGCAGCAGGATACGTTCAGAATTCATTGCGGTCATTTGCATGCTGCCTGTAATTTTACTTTGATTTAACTATGCACTTATTCAAGCAAGGAAAATGACATCCCTAAAAATGTCTCGGAAGTCAACCATCAAACCCTGTAGTATTCTTGGCCATCAGAAATATCATTACTTGCCTGCTGTCACTGGCAGACTTTGGCTGCTGTCTTGAAAAGAACCTGGGAAAACACATGATAACCCTTCCCCAAATAGTTCTTTGCTTTTAGAACAGGGATTAGTTTACTTGGGCAGCTTTTCCTCCCCGCTGGAGCTCCTCTGTCCTTGGTACTAGGATGCGGAACGTGCGGGAATGTGCACATTTTTGTAACTCCAGAGACCACAGAGGGAGTTCCTTGAAATCGGACGTCCAGTAATAGCCCCCAGGCTGGAGATTTGCTCAGCCTAGTTCTGTCAGATGTGGTAGCATCAGGAATTCGTGTCTTTAGTGACTGAGCAGAGGACAGCAAGCTCTTAGTAGTACAAAATACATGACAAAAAGTGAAGATGGAGTGAAATCAACTGTGGCTTGGCAAGACAAAATAAAATATACATTGGATTCACAACATATTAAACAAATTGAGTGGGAGGCATTTGGAAAAAGAGAGGAGGCTATTTCTCAGAATTCCAGTCCGAGGGTGTTTCTCAGTGCTCTGATGCAAAGCAGAAGCACTTATGTAATGTAATGGAAAATACAGCCATATACACAGCCTTGAGCAAGTGATTAGTCACAACGGTGACTGAACTCGGACAAAAATCTGCACTGCTGTTTCAAATGTCAACAAATTGGGCACGGTTACACTAATGGGAGACTTGAGAGACCTCCACCAACAATGCTGTGACCTCGTTCTCTTAACCCAGAGTGACTTGAGACCTCTCTGTACCGAAGTCTTAGCTGACAGCAATTTGAGCCGTGGAATAAAAGAAGGGATGTGGAGCTCAATTATCCAGCGGCAGCTCTCTAGTGAAATCAATGGAATTGTGTCACATGAGAATTTGGCTGGCAGCCTTTGAAGTCTGCATAGGAGAAAACTACCCCATCAGAAATGCAGTCTGAAGTGAAGGAGACAAGAAATAATGCAGACAATGAAGAGCTACTGTATGTATAAAAAAATGTTCAGTGGATTCTTATCCCCTCTCTGTCAGCCTGGTTTTATCCTCACGTTGCTCCATGACCTGAACTCCTGACCAAATGAACACAAACCAATCAGATCTGGCCAAGGCATCCTCTTCAAAAAGAAATGTCTCTACTCTATAATTCAGCCAATGTCCAGTAGGCCACTGTATACATATTCAATACTCCGTATCAAAGTGAAATAATGACTCCTCAGGTTAGCAGAAAAAGCTTTCCTCCCAGGTAAAGCCACTGAAGTTAGACGCATAGACTGAATTTTTATTTACTCTAATGCTCCTTTTTTGTCATTGTAGTAGGGCATATTAATAGGATATAGGATTATAGGATACGTTATTATAGGATACATGTAGCATGTTTCTATTTATAGGAATTATACTGTTTTTACACACACAGAAACAAATGGGGTTTAACAGGTCCTGCACTTTTTCCGAGCAACATAAATAATACAAAAGAGTCAGGCCACAACCTGAAAAGCACTGTAATTCAGGATTGGTTCCCTTTTCTTACAGAAGAGACTTTCCCCATTTGAATAGTACCAGTGGGATCATCAGTAATATGGAAAAGTGCTCACACTCAGATCTAGAAGGATCCTAAGCAAATGAAAGTGGATGAATTCTGTCCGAACTGATTTTACTCAACACTGATATGGCATTACCATACCAGAAGCAAGAGGCTTCTGAGAACACAGATCGAGCACTGACACTGAGTTCCCAGAGATGTGAGATCCTAGGCACCATGTCCAGTGATGGGGAGGGCATGGACAGACACACATCTCTCTGCAGATAAAGCGTATTTCCTTGCTTCTGCCAGTGACCCTGTCAAACCCCATAGTAGAACTACTAAGGGGAATGAACAGTATATGAAATAACAGCCTGAGAATGACAAATAAGGTGCAAAAAATGTCAAATGCATTTGAGAACAGTGCACTCTGTAGGTCCTGCATTCTTCCCATCAAAATTGGAACTGCGGCACTTGTACTGCTGGATCACTGTGATTGAGTTATTAACCTGTAAAGTATGTAAGTCTACATCATAATTAACGATTGGCAGTAGAAATATAAATTTCCTGGCTTGTAGATGGTGTATCCTCCTATAAACACTTTGCTTGGCCACCAAACTGGAAAAATAGATAGGACATTCATAAGGAGTTCTCACCGTAGGGAATGCCAGCATTTTATCCGGCAAACTATTTACATTTCCAAAATACTTCAATAAGAAAAATGATCGGAGATCTTTCCCTTAATATGCATCCTGTTCTCATTTGATTTGTAGTCTACAGCGTGCAGCATTCATTCTGAGTCAGCCTTGAATTACTGCAGTACAAGCAATGCAGCAGGGAAGTACAAGCCACAAGTAAAGGGAAAATATGCATTACCCTGTGTCTCACTAAGAGAAATGGATTGCCTGCACATGACAAGCTACCTTTGTATCTTTCTTGGCATAGACCTTTTTCACACAGCACAGAGAAACTATTTAGGAGGACTGAGCATATCCAAGAGAGGCTGGTTTCCCAAAAGAACCGCTACAAACAAAGAACTAAGGCAAAGTGGACAAGTGGACACTGAGCTCCTTTTGAAAGTCTAACAAACTGACTCCTGGCACAACGAGATCGTGCTGGGCCAAGAAGGACGATAGCCACTAAGGTCTTGTACTGAAGTGTAAGACATATTGAAAGCGAACCTTTCCTGTCCAAATAAAGACTTTCCATCAGACCAAAGAGTGCTCAGCTCACAGTTGGCTCGCTCACCTGCCTGCCCTGCACCCTGCCTTTGGGACAAGTGCAGAACAGATTGACAAAATCTGCCTGTTCCCAGTTATTGTGATTTCTTGTGAATGGAAAGTGAACTCCTGTATTGGAAATAAATCCCCTTCCAGAGGTAGTTCCTTAATGATGGAAATAACTGTTTAGTCAATTCTGGTGGGCACAGAGGGAAACGATCTCACAGTTTAATTTTCATGTATGCTCAGAAGATAGATAGATATATCCCCTTTTTACTTTGTGCTGCCAGAATAGTGTAAAAGCATAAATTTAAAGAAGAAACAAGACAGTTTAGGCCAATATTATGCTTAATATCCTAATCCCATAAGAAAACCAATATTTGCAATTTTAGATTTATGAGCTTATTATGCTCAGGTGCATTTTGGGATACAGGACAGTCAAATGCTCAAGTACTATAGTTGAAGCAAAATCATTACAGTGGAATTTCCCCAGGCACCCAATTTCAGCCTCCTTTGAGTATCTTGGCCAACATCTATAGGCTTATAGTCAATGCTACAGTCTGGCATGGGGAAGAAGCCGACCACTACAACAGACCTTTGTTGTGCTTATGATTCAAAGAATTGTTTTTAAAATCTGAATTAAAGATTTCTGTTCCATCACCATGTTACTTTCTACTCAATTATTAAAAAGAATATGTTTTCCAAGCATGAAACAATATCATTTTTGTCAACCGTTTGGAAACTGAGCACTTATATGAATTGAAGAAAGCTTCCTTTCTCTTTCCCGTGCGGTTCTGGTTATGGGGAAAGAGCTTTCTGTGTGAGTAATCTTTCTAAGTAGGCAGCAGAGCTCCCCTATTGCTAGGGAAGAATGGACCTCCAGTAGGCTAATATGTGATGGATGACTGAATGCAAACTTGGCAACGTTGTTCTCCGCTACCCAAAGAATACAAAATGCCACAGGCTATTCATACACAGGGACTCTCAAGTTGGAAGTTCCGAAAACTTGGCAACATCCCACCCTAGTCTAACTGAAACTACGGTGGCAAGACAATTAAGGATGTAAATTTGAAGAAATTTCTTGCAACGAGATTAACTTGAGATGAATTTATCTTTGGTAATTGACTCGTGCACAAGCCAAATGAAACAAAAATAGAAAATGATTCTCATGGACTCCACAACGTGAGCAGGAAAATCTCACATTATATATACACACACACATAATGTATAATATTAACTAGTGTTCTTTAAAATCTACATCCAGATATACCCACTGAAGCTTTCATTGGTTTTTTTTGTGTGTCAGAAACAGGATATGTAGTACACGAGAGAAAAATACTACATATAGAAAAACAGTGAAATATTTCACTACAGCCATGTCTAGTTATAAGGGCTTGTATAAAGTTCCAGTCAATGTTAAAAACAGACACTCAGTTATTCAAACTTCATCCTTTTAACAGAAGGATCCCTATTATAATCCTTCTTTCAATGTCAAATACTTTCTGCTGGATCAAGAAACATCTCTTGTCAGGCAGAATCCCATCCTGACTCCTCCTCCCCAGTCTGCCCATTCCGCACAGTTCAGTTACATCATACATTGAAAGATTTCTCTAGATGGAAGAATGCCCAGGTTTTAACTTTTCCCACATGTGGAAGGCATTTAACTTCAGCTCAGATCAGACAGAGGGTCGAAAGCATGAGTGGACCATAAGCACCGAGTGAGGGAAAGCTACACACTGTATAAACCCCAGAGCTCAGTGGAAATTGAGAAGGTTCAAGACTGTCTCTTGGGCTTGTTCATTTTCCTTCTTTCTGGTAGTTCCATTCCTCAAAGAACTGGTTTCTTCCTTCTTTTTTCTCTTCACTACACAAAGTACTTTTTTGAACAGCTAATAATAGCAATTGTAAGTTCTTTGTGGTAGAGAACATTACTTATTTTGACTATTCACCATTTCTAAAAGCTGTAGCAGCAGTAAAAACACCATCAGCTTCTAATAAACTCCAAACAGAACCAACTGAAGTCATGGACAGCAAGTCCACTTTGATATCAAGCAGTTACATTATTTAAATTACATTTTAGAAACTCATAAGTGATCTGTACACATTTATCAGCTCTTGAGCTGAAGTTATGATGTTTCCTTTCCAGAACTTATTGGTTACTAACCCTACAGTTGCTTGCACTAGTTTTGCGTATTTTTGAGCCTGGGTGATGATAAAATATTTACTGATTAACTTAATTCACTCTTTACTACTTTAGTTTCTTGCTTCAGTAACAATGATTTTTCTGCAATATCACATCAGTGGCTTCCTTGAAAATACTATGGGCAGCTATTACACTTTACAGTAGTTTCATATCTCTGTACTTTATAACAACTGGTTCTGATAACACAGATCAGTCTTTGAGAGCTGTGTGCTAAATTCACACCCGAAATTAAGTCTGTGAAAGTGCATGTTGGTTAAACACAGCGCAATTTTAAAGACTGGTGCCTCAAACTACCACAGTTCAAAATGAATGCCTTTTTGTTACTGGAAAGCTGAGATTTCTAACTTTCTAGTGATCTAAATAATCCATTTCTAAGCCTAGAGCTTTATGAGATCCTGGACCTTAAAACTGCCAATGGCCCTTCAGCTTAGCAAACTGTGATGGCACATGTCCAAGGAGAAATATATCAAGTAACTGTCTTCAAATTAGAATAATTCTTAATCACTCTGAATTTCTCATTTTTAAATAGATGTGACAAAGTTAGGAGAGGTAAATGAACATCTGATAATGAAGCGAACACTTCCCTCTGCATATACACTTACTTCCAAATGTAATATTCAACCTAGACAGGGACTAGGGCTCCCCAGTGGATACAGCCAACTGAATGAATGATTTATCCCTTACAGGTCTGCCAATGCGGGACATCCATTTACACCAGACAGCTATTATCCAACCCAATACACTTCATTGGTGTTTAGCACCACTCAGACCTCTGAACATACCCTACAAAGCCTGACCAACAGATGCACCGTTGTGTCCTTTGAGAGAAATGCCAGAGAACCACACAAGCAGGTCTAGGATTTCAAATGGTTGTACCAGAAAGGGTTAAAGCTCTGGCTCCAGAGCAACATCACCGCTTCAAATGCACACTTGCTTCTCAGTTCTGCTTCACTCCTGAAAAGGATGAAAAAGTCCCAGGCAGCACCGGCTCTGCCGTCTAATCTCATTTTCTTATCAAAAGTGACACAATGCTCAAGAACAAACTTTAACAGTCTCTTCACGGTGAGTCAGAACATCTTCTACATGAATAGTCCTTGGCTTTTTTTAGATGCTTTATAAAAAGCAGTGATATGAAAAATAAGCCATCCAATCTGAATTTCAAGCATCTTTAGAAATGCTATTCTAGCAACATGGTAGTTAAGTTTAAGTGAATACGGAGGAGAAATGAACTTGTCAGTCTTAAAGCGTAGGAATCAGGCACTTTTTAGCTTGAGTTTAGGAGAATTCCCAGTAAGTTCTAGCATTATTAAACATAACTATTTCAATAGAATAATTGGATCACTTGGCTCTCTTTTCATACACCTATCACCACAACATACCTGGCTGAGATTTCTTCAGCAGAACATCAGCTTCCTCTCCAAATGAGGCATGACATTCTAACCTGCAGGCTGAATGCTTTTTTAAGCAGATCATTGGCTCTCCTAGAGCTTTGGAAACAATGATAAAGTAACTGTTGTTATAGGATCAGGCACTGGGACTCGCAAAGAATTTTCTCTGAGCTGGAAGGAGCCAGAGGATAAACTTAATGAGCAAAATATATGGGAAACGGAGAGCAATTTCCTGAGGATAGAGACTGTGACAGGGTCAGGAACCGTGGGGGCAAGCAGTGCCCTGCAGAGCATCCCTCACACTCTGCCCCTTTTCATCTGCTAATCAGCCTGCTCTGTTCGGATACCATCCTTTCCTAAGCAATAGTGCAGAGGTGAGGTAGCTGCAACATGGATGCACACAGAAACTCTTCCAAGTACCAACTTCACTGCCATGGAGAGCAAACTGTAGGTTTGAGACCCTTCTCTTCTGACTAAACAATTTCATTCAATCAAACATTTGCTCCTCAGTTCCCAATAGCAACTAGAAAAAAAACTAAAAGATATCACAACCTCTTTCTGCAAGTCTTGATAGACCTTCAAAGGACCATCACTACCCTCCACTGTCCGGCTCGTTCTTGGACTATAGCATCCTTAAGATTTCACAGCTTTAATATGCAAATTCACAACCCCTGCATAATAAAGCAAAACTCATTTATAGTTAATTAGGACTCATGTCAAATTAATTCCCATGATTTAATGTAAGTTTTTGGAAAAATAAACCAAGAAAGAATAACAAACACAATAGCTTGACAATAAGGCTTTTACCCAGTACATACAATCACATGCACCTCTTTTAGTTCTGGTTTTTTTTTTTTATCATCAGTTTTTTAGCATCATTGTTTCTACCTGAACATATCTTTCTCCTGATCAGTATGATACAGACTTCTCAGAAGTTTAGAATAACTGCCCAAAACTCTACCTCCTCCTATCAAGAGAGCAATCAGGCAGGGAAATCTCTGTGAAGGTGATACAACACAATTTTTGAGTAAATGGGCTTAACTCCTAAAAGAATCTAAGTGTGACCGCCTTCTAGTTGGCTTCGCTGTTTTAAATGAATTTGAGCCTAACTGGTAATTGCAGACACAGTCATGCAGAAAATCTCAGCACACAAGGGAGCAAGTAGTTAATGTAAAGCAAGTGTCTCCATTTTTCCATGCTGATGGAGAATTTCACCCTCCCTCTCCCCACTGCTCACCCGTTTAAGTGCTGGTAATAAGATCCCAGCTGAATCTTCCTTTGTCTTTTACTCCCCACTGCATATTAATTTCACCATATTTCTAAAAGTAACTAGAGCCCAGTGGGGGCAGGAGAGGAGGTGACAATAAGTGAAAGTAAGTATACAGACGGCAAATTAAAAAGGAAAAGGGCCTGACCCTTTTCAAGACACACACAATAGCACAGGAAGGTGAGTTACCTCACCTTAACCCACAAGTGGATTTAGTCTCCTACGGGAGGTGAAGATGGGGAAATCTTTTACATTACTTCAGTAGCCAAGGGGAAATCCCAAATCTGATTTTCCACCATTCCTGTCAATTAGGTTTCTGACTATATTGCTCCAGATGTCCAGCATCCAACTAACTCATCCTTCATTCATTCAATGGATCAGATTAATGTCATTGAGACATTTCTTACATCATTACTACACTGGATGATAAAGACAAATTACAGACAGGCATGCTCCAGTTAAAAAATATCCCTAATAGGATTCCTGACAATTCAGACTGATGCCCCAAACTATGAAGGTCACGACAGGATACTGTGTTACTGCAAACTTGGGTAGAAGAGCTCCTGATTCTTTAATTCAGGAAGGAAGCAGACTTACCTTACAGACTCTGACAGAGATTAGATTCCGCTGGGAGCAGTCTCCATGAAATAAATATGATGTTAAAGTCAGCTACCGGCTTCTGACTTTGTTGCTATCCTGTCAAAACTCAGAGAAGTTGCACTGACTAATTTTGCGTGTGAGTGTGTGAAAGACAGAAGCATTTGACAGTAAGGCAAACTGGTCAGATCAGCCAGATTCGGCTGGGTTTATATAGCTGAGCTGCAAATCCTGATCCTTGGCTCATTCCACTGTAATAGGATGCCTGAAGGCATTTTTTTTTCAGTTTTGCTTTAAAGGAACAGCCTCTCTCTTTGGCTTCGCTTCTGAAAGACACACACACGCACTCGCACATACACTCACTGTCATACACACAAAAAAAGAATTTGCATGCAATTTATGGCTAAAGAAGGAAACCCCTGAACCATTAAAAGAAGAAAGTCAGCTCAGGGCAAATGACTCAGAAAGCAGAATATTTTCCTTACAGCATCAGCAGAGTACATTATCGAGAACTTTAATCCCCTCATCCCCATTATTTTAAGATTGCAAAAGAGTAGCAAAAATGAAATGAGAGGAATAGCAAATGGGATTTCAGTTTCTGAAACTCCTACAGAACATAATGAGTCTAATGTGCAATTAGTATAAATCAACCTCACTTCATGAGAATCAACTGAAAAATTCAGATTTACACAAGCTGAGGACCTGGCAAATTCCCATGTTTTCAAGTGTGTGATCTCCTATCCATCCTTTTACACTTCTACTCTCAAGACCATAGGGAGAAAAGCAGAGAAATCAAGATAAAAGTCCAGCCAGAGTCTTTGCAAGAAAAAAAGAAGAGCTAAAAGCCCCAAGAGAATGACACAGGAGGGATTTCCTTTCTTCTCAGATCTGATAAAAAGAGATTACGTGGCTCTGTGTGTGTAAAGATAATCCAGGCACTTTTGTGAGGCTTGCGGTTTCTCACTCATTGCATTCTCACTGCTTCCCATCCCAGAGCTATCAATAACACACAGGATGCTCACTTGGGCCCTGTGCTGGGGTGTTTGTTATCTTTGGCTGCCCCTCAACCTCAGGCTTGTGGCACCGATTGATAGTCACACTTAAGGGATTCATCATTAACGTTGATCTCCCTCCTGCCTGATACTAGAAGTGCGCCTCTCCCTTGCCTACAGCCCAGCCCACTGTTGGTTTGGGTTTGGTTTGCGATCTTTTTGTTCCGATTGAGGGGGGAGCGGTAGCACAGGGGGAGGGAGGAAGATTAATCTTTAACTTTGAGGTCTATTTGCTAGGATAAACATGAAATTGATCTTCTGTTTGGTGACTTAGAAAGTAAGACTTATCCAAACACTTCTGAAGACAATGAAAACATGGAACACTACTCACTGATTTTAAGGAGCTATGGGATAGCCCAGTAGGAAAGCAGTGGGATCTTACTCAGGAATAAGGCTGCTCATGGGCATAATAATTGATTACCTGGGCCTTTCTGATCATGTTTCTTTCCTAATGAACCTCCTCCAAGCTGGCCTTTTCCCTTGCTCCAGGGATTCACACAACCCTTTCAGGATTTGTTCCTTCTTGCTGCTTCAGAAGCCCAGCTCTACCAGGGAGATTTGTCCCATCCTGTATATTTAGGGAAGGGTATGAGAATTTTTGAGTCTGACATTCTGAATCACAGTTTTAGAATCATTATTTTTGGAGACCATAAATACTAGAGTTCTTGTCTTGAATTTTCTTTGCTGTGGCTTTCATACATAACATGGACCCCATGTGTGTATGCTCTGGTGTCTAATAATACTGCTGAGCTCACGCTGAGCTTCTTTCCTCAGCACATGGCACAAATTTTAGCCATTTCCAAACAGCTGCTGCTGAAGAACAAATACCAAGAAAAAAAAACCTCATAGAAGTTTTACAAGTTATTTCTCAAAAAAACCCAGATCCCACTTCTCCAACTGATTACAGAAGTGTTCATAAAACACTGCGATCAAAAGTTTTAGTAAAATCAGTGAAGTGACCCTAGCAGCCATTTGTGAGCACCCATTTCCGATGTCTGCGTTGATTTTTTTGCCATGCTGTGTTTCATAGCAGTTGAGACTAAAAAGAAGAAAAGAAACTTTACCCCAGAACAACAGAAACATTGACTAATCCCTGCTAAAGGCACCAGATCCTCATTGATTACCGATCTCTTAAAAGTGAATCTTATTCTGGACTCTCCGCCAGTCTCAAAGGTAATGGGATCACTGCATAGAGCCACTAGTAACTCTCCAGGTTTTGTGTGTAATTTTTCTCAGAATATTCTCGCGATGGCCCTGGTAGTTGCCTACTTCAGTCCTGCTCCAATTACATAGTCCTATGAAATTCAATCCAAATGTGTACTCAAAGCTAAGCACCAAATATTAAATTTAACACCAATTTTCCAATAAAATCTGATGGAGACTCGGGAAAAGATGGTTCTCCATTCAGTGGACCCCTCGTTGTCTCCTACATCAGTAGCCCTTTCACATACTTTTGTAAACCACTTTATTTCATTGTCCATGCCCACAAATCAGGATTTAAACTCGTCTATTCTCCAATAATTCTCCACCCACTTACCTGACTTGAAAAAAATAAGCCATAGGAGATGAGCTTCAGGTAAGAGTTCAGGCCTGTTCTTGTTTTATCTATTTGGACTCACACATCCTTAATCATACTTTGTTGCAAACATCGAATGAGACACTGAGTCAGAAGCAAATGATAGCATGAATGAACAGGGAAAATGTATTTTAATCAGAAATATATCTTTAGTTTGTGATCTCTAACAAGCAGAACTAAAACTGATTTCTGTGCCCTGTGGCATCCTCTTTCGTTAGATAGATAACAACTGATAATTTTTAAAATGAAAGGAACAAGGAGAAATTAAATATACACTGAGTTTCATTCTTGAGTTTATTGCTGTGGTTTTATGCACTTATAAACTCATATTTGAGGTGAAATTAAAACATGTAGAGAAGATCATAACAGATAAGCAAATCTAAGAACAACTTTATGTTTATGAAAGCATAAAGGAGACCAACAATCTTTTTTTTGGAAAATGTTAGTGAATGCAAAAACATCCATCGTTTTGCAAATGCTATGATCACTGCTATGACCATATTTGACCATGCTGAAGACAACACTGCTTCGGGGTTGGATTGATCCTAATAATTACAACCATGTTAAAAGGCAGGAAAAGTGTCCACTGTTTTGGTGTCAGAGGACACAGAAGTTCATTCTTAACTCATGGGAAGATTGACCTGAACAGGTGAATGAAGAAACTGAAGGCACAATTTTGCAGTCGACTTCAGGTACTATTTGGATTTATCATTGTCATCGTCATCATCTGGACATTTCCCAAGGGGCGCCTTCATTCTCTAAATGAAATAGGCAGCAGGTATTTAAGAGTAGACTCACAGGGCTCATGTACAGCCTGTACACAGTAAGGCAGTTGTGACAGATACCCATTTAGCCTCTCTTTAACGGGACTTTCAAGGAATAAGTACTTCTTGGTGGTATTTGCATGACCTGAGAAGACCACAGCCTACATCACAAGACAGGGCTCAGTGCTGGGTCCAGCCCTGTTCAATGTCTTCATCAGTGACCTGGATGAAGGCATTGAGTGCACCCTTAGCAAGTTTGCAGATGACACTAAGCTGGGTGGAAGTGTCGATCTGCTGGAGGGTAGGGAGGCTCTGCAAAGGGATCTGCTGGGCTGAGACCAGTGGCAGGAGGTTTAACATGGCCAAATGCTGGGTCCTGCACTTGGGGCACAACAACCCTATGCAGAG
>WAAB01009215.1:0-40300 GCA_013389865.1 Piaya cayana | reverse complement strand
GTGGGTCTCTTCCAACCTGGTGATTCTATGATTCCATATACATAAATACTTCCCATCCAAACTACCAATGTCAGACTCCTATTAAAGAGTGACTTCTGATGTCCATACAGATCTTTGGCATTTATTATATTTGCAATACACTTCATTAGAAGTTTGTGAGACAAAATATAGCTTCCACTATGTATCAGGGTAAGAACAGTGACAAGGAAGAATATACCAAATTGCTGAGCACTGACTGAGAAAGCAAAGCTCAATACGTGGGATGGCATAAAGCTTTTATCAGCATGTTAGCATTACTCATATGTTGTTAATACATAGATGACATGAGGAAAGTAAGTCAACTGCTGTAAAGGTTTTATATTGTGCTACACCGATTTGTATCTCGTGCTTGAGTTCATAAAAATACTTAAGCTCATGTTCCTATCTGTCGCTAAATACTTACGTGCACTTTACTGTAATCATGATTTTAAGCTTACTGATGTCAAAATTACAGCTAATCACATTAAACATCCTTTAATGTCTTGCAGGAACAGCTTCTCTCCTGAAGCTTAAGTAAGGAAAACAAGAAAGTCAAAGTTTATAGTGCTTATCCTTTCTACATGAAACAGGTTCAGATATGATAGTCACTATCGGTACACACCCTACAGTGGTGAGATTCCTAATACTGGTAGCATGGATAGTTGTACAGCACAAATGGATGTGAGCACGCCTCACTATCCTTTCATTAGAAAACGTGGTGCAATTGCACCCAACTATCATCCCAAGGGGTTTGGCCTAGGAGGAAGGTAACACATTACCCACAGGATTGCTCTACCTAAGCACTCCCTTAGGTAAAGAGGGGGCATCTAATGAAGTTATAAAAACTGGTAGCTGGAAAATGTAACTCTCCACAGACAGTGCTAGCAATGTTCCCTTGGCCTGTATTGTGGTGTGTCAAGTACCATTTGTTTAATAAGAACTTGCCTTTATTTTGGATAAGAATTTGGTGGTGCTTGCAACCGAAATGTCCTGTCCTCATTTACATCACACTAACATCTCACACGCATCTCCTGCATACTCCAGAAAAAAAGCCATGGGCACTCCATGATCTTTGATGTCCTCCTGGACTGAGTTATGGTCCTGGAGAGCCCTACAGTAAAAGGTACCTGGAAGAAGCATTTGCCCAGGTGAGGTGTTGCTCCCAGAAAGCATCTTTGGTCACAAAGAGACATGCTAGTGGGTCACCAGAAACGGATCTCTCACCCCACATAAGCATGAGACAACTCCTCTGAAAAAATGTACACCAGGCACATAGACATATTTTCTTTGCTGCAACTAAATGTAAAATCTGCTTTCTCAGGGAAAAGGAGAATTAAGATTTAACAAGAAACTCCTCTGGTAGCTTCACTTAATTATTCTAATCAGTGTGAGTCATGCTGTGCTGTAACTAAAAGATAGAGAAAGTAGTTTAATGAATTAAAGCAATATTTAGTCCAAACTGCTTGTTTCAACCAAAAATGTCAAAGAATTCACACAGAAAAAGAATGAGATGGGGCCTTACAGGTGATATAGTCTTTCCCTAGGGCACAATAAGCTACACCAAACCAAATACAATTTAGTAAAACAAGCTTGATAAAGAGTATAGCACTTTCTTGTTGAGGGAGAACTACATAAAAATTAAATATGATATCAGGAGTGTAACGAGAAATCAAAGATGAAGTTCAAGAATTTCTAACACCCAGTCAGAATTCTGCATCATAACCTTGACATTTTTCAGCTGTCCGTACCCGTACACAGCACTGGCCCTGTCGTGTTCCTGCTTTAGGATGAAAACCTCTATTCTGAGGTAAATAGTGAAAAATTATATTCTAAAGAAAAAAATGAAAAAGATAACAGCTCAATTCAGTCACTCATGCTTCAGACAATGCTGCCAACTAGTCAGGCAATGCTGTCAATTAGTCTAAAAGCTGTACCTTCCTTGGTTAGTTGTTTAACAGATAACCCATGGCAAATGTACACATGTATACACACCCCAACATAACAAAAGAGAAACTTTACAAAGATTTGGATCCATGGCGTTGCAGATGATATGTTTCATAATGACTGTGCAGTGATTAGTTTTTGCTAACTGCAGAGGCAAGACCCACTGGCTGTCAAGGTAATTATGCCCAAACCTTTAAAGTAGAAAGCTGATCACAACAGATGTCCCAGTCCTAAAGCAAAACCCTGACACAGGAAGGCAGGAAAATGTGTAGGAAAGTGTAGGAAAATGTGGCCTAAGAACCTTCACCTATAGTCCCTCTGGGAATTAAACAAACACTGCTATTCAGCCACATCTACAAACATCATATCTTGCAAATCATCCCTGGCATTCCTGTGAGTGAAGATAAACAAGTATATAGAGAGACTTGTATTTATGGTAGGTTTCCCCATGCCTGTTCTATCAATACCACCTTTAAAAGATCTGCTTGAGGAAAAACAGACTCACTGTGTTTGTTTCATGCAGTTTAACTGGATGTTACAAAGACAATCCGTATCCACTGACATAAGTGAGGGGGAAACCCCATTTCTTATCAATGCACTCTGATAAGAGAGGAAAAGACGTGTTTGTCCTTTGAGTGAAAAAAAGAATCTTCCCAAAACCCTAGCAACCTTTGGAGGAAAGCTGTGTACTGGAAATATCAAACTGTGGTTGAGAAGACAGGAAACATCCAAAACCAACTAAACATTACCTGTTTGTGCTGGTCCTATGCACTTATACCTCTTATATCTTATATCCTAAAACTGTATTAAACTAATAAATTGTGGTCACGGATTAGCAAATAGGGATATTTAACCTCCCTGTCCTGCTTTTGAAGGTGAACGCCAGGTCATTAGAGAAAGTGAAGAATCTGGCTGATGGGGAAGTGTTCATTTGCTTCATAATTCTTAGCCGCGTTCGCTGAAGTAGGAGAGATATCAACCAAACACAGAGCTGTTTGACTTGCCCAGCACTTGTACAGAGCAACCAAGTGTTTCAGTGCGAGAGTTGGAACTAATCTGTTCATTTTCATGGAAGAATTAACAATGGATTTTGTACCACAGGTTCAAGAGCAATATCCTGGGAACGGAGTTGGATAGAGCTGGTAGATATGGTCACATACCCTTGGAACATAATTGGCTTCCTGAAGTACTAACAGTTGGTTTATTGTTGGGGTTTTTTTCAGCTACGTTTACCTAATTGTTGTCTCACTTCTTGATAATATAACAAGAAACATGGTCAAGGAAAAGCAAACTTGTGAGAATTTGCACTCTACTCCCCAGCTCCAATCTTGTTGATTTTTACTGAAAAGCGTTAATTAGTGTCTCCCTCCCCTCAGTTTTTTCTCAGAATCCCTTTGACCAGCTGGGATATCGTCCCCAGGTTGTCAAAGACTGGCAAAGACCAGCTGCGTAATTAATCCTGTATCACTCACGAGAGTCTTTAGTGTTGTTCTACTGTTCATCACCAACTTTCACTCAGGCACGAGGAGACAAGAGCACAGTCCTAGCAACATGATTTCAGTGCTGCCCATTTTACCTGAGAGGCTATGGGCACAGCAGAGCAATGGGAAAAGGGAGCGGGGACGCTGGCTCTTCACAGAGCTCTGATCCTGTCTGTACGGCAGCGAGGGGGAACACAAACTCTTTCTGCTCCCTCCTTGTGCATTGCTCAACGCACTGCTCTGCTTTACTAGTGAGGTCACACTATAAAAGCGGACAAAAGGGGAAGAGGGAGCCCTTATTCCTTGCCTTTTTCCCAGCATTTCCGGAAGGAGCCTATGCGCCTCTCCTCATATCCTGCAGTTGGCTGCTTCTGGGACCGAAGGGAAACCTCAAAGCAGATGGGATTTTGCTTACTTACATTCTCTATAGCTAACTCAGATTTTATTAAACACAGCTGGAATCCCAGACTTCTTCAAACGGGTTAGCTCACTTCTGATGTTGCTTCCATGTCTTTAGAAATCCAGGCTTAGAAAGAACTCTGAGCCAAAAAAAAAAAAAAAAGACAGACAAAATACTAAATATTTCAGAAGCATCTAAGTCATGAATGTAATAAAAAAATGTAAGGTTGTAACTGAACCTTGACCAATCCTATCTGACTTCCCAGTTATTCACATCTCTAGTAGAGCAGTGCAGTCTACCCTAGACTGAAACTCAAGCCCATCAGATAACACAGGAGAAGGAAAATATACACTAGAGTAAGACAGGATAATGCTTAACTCCTACTACTCTTTATACCAAGTGCCTTTCTTGCAGTACCTAAAATGCAGGAGCACCTTGTTATCTTCTCATAAGTTTGGAGCTCTCTTAACATCAACAACAGAAGACCCAGTATAGTTTAGACCTTCTCTCTTGCTCATTACCTTCTTTCTTAGCCCAGATTTGAGATTATCTCCCTTTCAGAGCTAGCAACAAGGCCAGCCTTCCACAACAAAATAATACAAGTAACTCTGTGCTGAAATAAGTTTGCTTGCAACCTATTTGTGTGTTGGCAGCACAACAGGAGTCATGTATGCTGCTTCTACTCTGAATAAATTCTTTAATCCTCATACTTTTGGAGTGAAAATTGTGTGACAGTGATGTGCAAATACTCCTCCTAAACCTCATTTACCAAACTGAAGTTTATCAAATGCACAAATTCAATTCACAAAAGAACAGACATTTCATTTTTTTTAATATCTGCTTCAACAATTTAATACCACCTGTGTTTTCCAAACAATCAAGTCAGAGCAGAAAATTCTTGCTGTTGGGTACAGCAGCAAATTCTACTTTTTGTTCATCCCAAACAAATGGCACATGCTGCCTGTAATGAGGAATGCACAGAATGACAAAAATAAGGATCCAAGAAAGAAAAAAAGAAAAACTGCCCACTGCAGATCTCTGCTTTAATCTGTCGTCTCCAGAAGAGCCCTAATTTTCTTAGAGTGCAGCTAGACTTCTCTCATCTAAATAATTTTTAGGGCAAACGTTTCCATTATGAGAGCTTTTTCTACAGTTGTTGGTCTAAACTGTACTATTTTGGCCAAGGCAATGCCTCTCGTAAGGGTGAATTCTAAAATTGATTCCTGTAGAACAGAAAAGGATGTGGAACCTATATAGGCATCAAATTCCAAATATTTTATTTCTTCTTTAAAAGCTTTTTACAGACACCAATGTGCAAAGCACTTGTTTAACAGCTAGTGCTTTAATATCCCAAGATGATCATGTCCAAGATTGCTCATTACTATTAGGAAGCGATTCCACTTTGTAAAGCCAACAAAAGATATTCCCTGTCATGAATTCCACTCAACCATAGCCACATTCAGCCCATGTCTTCCTACTGTAGTTTTCCACTGCCTCAACATCGTAACTGCTGCACAGTGTATCTCACTGCGTCACTGAATAAAAATTAAATGTAAAACAGAACAGCGTGGTGGGAAACTCAGAATTCAACACATCAAACATCTTGGATTTCATCTTGGCATTTGGCCAAGGAGCAGGAGCACTTATGGACTCGAAGCATATTTTGCTGATAGTATCATGACTCCCCTTTTTCTTTCCTTTTTTTTTTTCTTCTGTCTACATTACCAATGTCTGTTCCCAATTTGCTGCGTAATGAAGTGACACAGGGCTTAGGAACGTTCCCTGGAACAAACTACCAGCCCCCACCACCTACTACACCAGGGAGACTCGTGGCTCTGACTTCATGGCACCCGGGACCAGCAAGAGCTACTGCAGCAGCCCTGGCAAGAATAAAAAAGCAACCAGACTCCATATATCCGCCCAGTACTGAGAAGGGAGTGAGTGAAGACAGATTTTCCATTCCACAGTCAGAGGCCCATCTTACGGGAAATTTCAGTCAGTAAAAGCAAAATGTTACTGGAACGTTGCCTTCCTGAGCTTGCGTGGAATTTTTTTATTATTATTAAATTTGGAGAAACAGGTGTGAAAAATTCATCTCTTTCCCCGCGGGGCTTATTCAGATGTTGCATGTTGCGTGGACTCTGCAAGATGCAAAAGGGCTTCTGTCTGGCAATGTTACCTGCAGACAAATACCTGTTTCTAATTAGCTGCGGGTGTTCCCTGCCTGCCCACCCCAAGGCAAGCCAGGAGCAAAGCATTTGGCAATAACAACGATGCTGCTTGCTGTAACAACCTGCCAAATAACTTCCTTTGCATTCAGAGTATCAAAGGTAGCTGAAGAAGTAAGCTGGAGCATCTCAGTTCTTTGTGAGCAGCCAGAACACCATAAACTGTCCTCTGTAGGTAGAGGATGCTCAGCCCCACTGAAAGACTATCACAAAATGACACTGAGTCTTCATCAAAATACTGACTGCTCTTTTTCCAGGTGAGGCAGCACAAAAAAGCTTCATGGAGCCAGAAGGCATCTGTTCTGTTTGTGGTGCTTCCCAACCAAGCTCCCAGATACCAGGCACTCAAGACAGGCCAGCAAGAGCTTGTTGCATCGACTCTCTTTCAGGCCCAGAGCCTCAATGCTAACAATGTGAACGTAACACGACCCATTTCCATATATTTCCATATACTCATTTCCGTATTTTGGTGGATTAGCAGGCATTTCTAACCAGTCAAGAGTCTGAGCAGGTATAAGCAAGCCTATGCTCTATTTAGTGGAGGTATCACAGTCCTCCAATACAAAAAACCACTAAAGTAAGAAGCTCCTGAGTGAGTGGAAAGACAAAGATAGCAAAAGAACCAGGGGAGAATGTCCTTTTTATTCTGTTGGGCCCTCTGCTATGAGTGGCATATGCTTAAAGATGCGTTAACATTCATCAAGGAGAGCACAACAGGTTTTAAACTTTCAGTAGCTGGCTCAGACAGCAGAGGCACAGACTCAGGGGGTCCCAGATCCAGAAAAAAAATGTGTGGAGAGAATTACAAGCAATCCCTTAGTGAAACAATTGGCATCTAAAAGCTAACGGATGTTTGAGGAAGTTATTAAGATACAATCTTGGAAGCGACCCCTGGCACCTGTGCCTGTTCCAGCACTGCGGCACAGATGAATAAATTAACCCTCAGTAAAAGAGGAAAAATTTATTTTACATTCTTAACATCTACTGACAGACAAAAGCAAACAACCCAGTAAGGAGGACAAGGAACATAGAGAAGGTTCTGAGTTTTCCAACTTACTGTAACTCACACCCTTTCCAGAAGCTGACTGCAAAGGATACACTTGGTGTAAGAGTTACATTGAGGGGAACAACAGGCAGCACAGGCGTCTTTTAGGTTTTCTGTTCTCAAAGAAGTCCGGGAAATGAATACTTCTTGTACTGTGTATAAAATAAAAACCAAAAATAAATACCCTAACCATCCACCCAAAATAAACTCCTATGCATAAAAGACTCAGGTGATCAAAAGCTAATGGGATTTGCTTGCAGAGACCTGAGAGTCTCAGTGCAGAGTAGTTCCTAGGGTGGAATCCAGCTGCCAGCATCATGGCTAATTATCAGTCTAATACCCAGCAGGAGTTACAGCGTGCTGTGCTGTCCCAGCACCAGCCAGAAGCTGCCCTGGCCTGTGCCCATTAGCACAGGACAGGGATCCCTCATAGAATCAGAGAATAGTTTGGGTCAGAAGAGACCTTAAAGATTGTCTAGTTCCATCTCCCTTGCAATGAATAGGGCCATTGACCCTAGTCCTGTCACCACAGCCTTTGTAAATAGTCCCTCCCCAGCTTTCTTGTAGCCCCTTCAGGTACTGGGAGGTCACTACAAGGTCTCCCTGGAGCCATCAGGCTCATTTTGCACAGAAGAGACACCTGCTTTTGCCTTTCCCTTTTATTTCTAGTCCTTGTACTTATGTTTCGCTTAAGTGCAACACACTTTGCCAAGGCAAGAAAGTATGAGATGCACTTACTACAAAGGTAATTTTCTCTCCAGGTTTTCAACTATCTGATAGTCAAACCTTCTCTCAAGGCAACATTGAAATTTTATTCCACAATTAACTATTTCAGAGACAACTTACTGGGCTGCCTGGACTGCTGTCTAGACCTGGTCTGGCAATTCCCACTTTTCTACAGAGTCTAATGGAGTTGCTCATGTATCACGTATCTATTATTTCATTTTATTTTTTTTTAACCATGAAATTAAATCTCTTACCTCATTAAGGAAGAATCTAGTGAATGGCAAATCTGTTTCAGATCAAGTTAATATATTTGCCACAATCACAGAGAACTGCCTGACATCCAGGCTGCTGTGGATTTAAGGTGGGAGCCTGTATAAACATTAATATTTCAACTGGGCAGGAAGAGGTTGAGAGGAAGGAGAGCACTTCAGAACAAATTCTGCTCTTAAAGCGGTGTAAATCCAAAATAGCTTCCCTGAGAATAATGACATTACTTCAGGTTTTTATTGGTGTAAATGAGCTTGCCTCCTAAATGACAGGTCAGAAGTTTGATGTTCAAGACTGGAGGAAAGGAAGTGGTTAATGTTTCACTGCGCTGTAAAAAGCCAACTGTGTCAATAGACTATATCCCATCTAGAGAAAGAGAGTTTCTAAATGTGGCTGGATTTGACATCAGAAATGCATAGGTGCAGCCTCCTATACGCTATTAGGAAACACAAGGTGAGACATAATACATCAACGGAATATTTCTTTTACCTCGAAAATATGGATAATGTGATCATTGAAAATGCAGCTCAGGGACCCTCACAACTAAGGGAGTGTAAATCTCAAATTCCTTCACAGGTTAATAGGTCTCTTTGGAGAAAACGTCAACAATCTGGACACTTCTACAAAGCTTTCTCCAAATGCCCCTGTATTAATTTGGCTTGGAAACTAGGCTGAGCACAGCATGAGACCCAGCTCTCCTTGGAGAATCATGTGACTTGCTAGGCATATTTTGACTGGTTTCCTTTCCTTGCTAAATGCAAGCTGCACAGGAGGCTTAGAGGACTGAATTAAACCAACTAGAAGTTATTTAGTTTTCCAAGAAATTCATTGATGAAAGTTTCTGATCACAGACCCATCCTGAAGTCCATTATAACAACTGGGCAAAACCAACTATTTCCTTACCACTACAAACCTCTGTAAAACGTCCCTCCCCAGCCCACTTCAGATACTGAAGGTAGCTAAACATAGTTGAGACGAGGTTAAACTAGTATAATATTGATAACATAAGCCAAAAGAGTGGAGATTTGGTTAGATATTAGTGAGAAATATTTTCCTGTGAGGGTGGGGAGGCCCTGGCCCAGGTTGCCCAGAGCAGTGGTAGTTGCCCCATCCCTGGGGGTGTTCAAGGCGAGGTTGGATGGGGCTTGGAGCAAGCGGATCCAGTGGAAGGTGTCCCTGCCCATGCTAGGGAGTGGAACTGAATGGGCTTGGAGGTCCTTTCCAATCCAAACTATTCCATGATTCTATGGTAACACTGGCCTGCAGTATAGACAAAACCCAAAAGCTCCATATGAGTATCTGGCCTTTTCAAACAGAAAGAGAAAATGAAATAGTAATCAGACTTTCCAAATACCAGGAATTCCTAGAAAATTAAGTATTTGTGATTTTCCTTTTTGCCAGGGGTTTGGGTTACACCTAAGCCAGATATTAGGGTGCTGTGTGGGTCCTTTACAGCATAGGCAGAACAGCCTGTGCTGACTGCACAGCCCTCTCTGAGTTTCCTCAGCAAGAAAACTAGGGATTTTCCATTTCCGTGATTATTCCTGACTGGCTGCAGTGATTTTCCATGAGTTACAGAGCACTTTCTAAGCACGAAAGAAAGGAACACAAGATCTGAATTGGGGACTGCTGATAAACATGATTTGCAAAACTCATCCCTTTGTATTAGTTAAGAGAAGAATGTAAATAACAGTAGTTAAGAATCTTTGCAAATTTTTCCACAGCAGAGACTAGGAAGTTTTCTGTACTGATTGATGGTTGCTGAGTTCTTTTGAGACCTACAACATCATCTTCTTTATGGAGGCATCTAGCTTAAACCCGCCTTAAAATAACAATGATCTTCGACCTTGCATCTGGATTATCTCTGCTGAAAAGGCAACTGTTCATGCACTCTAATGTGTTCTTGGGATGGACAGTAAAATATAGGTGCAGCTTGCTGAGCCTCTTTCACCTTAGGGACACAGATAACGCCTGTAATAACGAGGTGGCAGTGGGGAATTGGACTGCAATTGAAGTTGGCCCTGGGAGTCTGCTGGAGGCTGTAGCTAGGTAATCTGGCATCCCTCCGGTCCTAAAATCTCTCATGTATTTTAATAGGCCTTCATACCACCCAATTTGAAGCTTACCTGGAAGTGATGCCCACATTTAGTATATTTAGCTCCTTGTTTTGCTGGCAATATGTGAGGACAGAAAGGGCGGGGGGACTCTGGATGAGTTCAGTGCAGCTGGAAGAGACCCAAAGTCACAAATGACATCTAGAAGCCGCACAGTCTTCACAAATTCGTAACATGGGATAACAGAAATAATGCAGTTATTTAAGTGGCATTTAAGTGGTCTCTCTAAATTACCAAGGTTTCAGAGGTACTTAATAAACATGGTTTTGGCTCCCTCTCACACTGTCTGGCCAACATTTACTACAAACCAGTTTCCAGCAAACAATCTTGAACCATCTTCAATTCAGGATTCCCTTGCGATAAGGAAGGGGGCCATGAAAAGCCTTTTAATTGTTCTTACACCTTGTAACTCCCAAAGTAGGAAAAATCCTGGAGGTGCTTTTTTCAACGTCATCGAGTTAAGCCGCAGCAAGAAAAGTGATGTCATCAAAGGGATCAAGGGAGATATTTGGATGACAAGGCTATGTGGGGGACTGATTTAATTACTTAAGAATCCAGCTATAAACAGATTCACAAATTATTGTGACAGGCGGTAAGACTTTCGTGAGATTGTTTACCACTGAGTTACACAGGCCAGGATCTGGCCAAACCCATCATCAGGAAACAGCCAGTGAGTAGAGACTTCCAGGAATCCTGTGCTGCTAAGGAAGATGCCGGTAAGGTAGGCTGGAAGCTAGAAGATGGCTGTGGAAAAGGTGGCAGTGGCAGGTGGAGAAGGGGTGACGTTCTTTCCTGACTCTCACTCCGAGAATCGAGTTTGGAAGCCAGAAGACAGCAAGCCAAAGAGCTAAACCCATATGGTCTTGCAGAGGTGTTAGCCAGAAGAGTCTGATAAATGGATCTGTGCCTACAAAACAGATCAAATAAAAACAAATCCCTAAGGCGTCAGGTTAGAATTGTGCCAGTGAAGAGATTTCATTTAAGCTTCATCTACTGCAGATTATTGTGGCAGTTTTTTTCCCTCAGGAAGATAATCAAAGTATTAGAGTAGTCCAGTGAGGGGTGGAAATACTTGTATAGTCTCATAAAGAAGAAAGAATGAGTATTTAGTAATACAGATCTTGTTCTTCCCAGTATAGTAAACTACAATGAAATCCTTTCAGGAATAAGACAGGGCGAAGCTTGAAAGTTGAAGCTGAAAACCAATGATTGTATATTAGTCCTATTTTATCCCTTTCCCAAATCCTCCACCTGAAACCAACACTACATTTTGTAAAGTTACAGAGAGAAAACAAAATCAAGACCAAAAGTTATAAGTAAGGTTACATACAATAACCGTGACAGAGCTAGAAGCAGTCAGATCTCCTTGCATCCAGGGGAGTGTCTCAGCCAAACCACATCTTTCATCACTTTTCAAGTCTGCAATGCAATATGTGGCTTCTGGGCAAGGCAGAACCAGAAGAAAAATTTCTTTGGAATAGACATATCTGGGGAAAAAAGTGTTTCAGCTCTTCAGAAAGGAAAAAACGCAACAGCCCTTTCCCAAACTTTAAATTAAAGGATATTTTTTCCTAATGACTCATGATAATTCCCAGATCTTGAACTTGCCAACATTTACAGATTCATCTGACTGCAACACGCATCACAAAATTTGTTTTAGTATTGTCAGACTGGCTCAATAGGATCTCAAGTGTGAGGAATATTGAAGCTTACAGGTTATTAGTGCCAGCAGGGAACAAAAAAATCACTGATCCCAAATTTTGGTCCTCAAAAAAACCAAAATACTTCCTCTAATACTAATATTAATTTGGAGTGTATGTAGCTTGAGATGGGCATCTACACCTTTGCACAGCTATTTACCTACCTACCTGGAGCCTCTGAAGGATATTTAAGATGTGGCAAGGAGCAGATCCTTATATAAACTTCACCAGCCCTAGCCCTGCCCTCATGAGCCTCAGTCACATTTTCCCTTTTCATTCCTGTAATGCCGAGTAACAATGCATTCCCTATCAATGATGGCTGTGTTTGTGTTCATAAATATTTACAAGTGAATGAATGAAATCATACTTTGTTCCATCCGTTCCTCTACATTTAAGTGTCAGAAAGCCTAAACTATTACATTGCCAAATACAGGGAACTTCATGAAATATAAAGAAATACAGTTCAACTTTCTCAAGTAGAGTTCAGCCAATTTACATCAGCTGCAGATCTAGTTCTCTGCAGAGTTTACATTTAGGACCTCATGACATCACTTGGTTCTTTGGTATATGATGAGGTATCTACACTACCTGTTTTGACTGCTTCAGTTGCTATGGTTTCTTATGGTTCTGTTGAGAAGTCCCTCCTGAACTTCAGAAGCTTCGCACAGATAGTTGTACACACTCTCCTCACACTGCTGCCTGAAAAACCTTAGCCTCACAAAGCTTTCTGTGTTTTGTTAAAGATCAACACTGATTCTCTAATCTCATATGTAAGAACAGATGTAAACTGTTTGGTCCATTCTTTCCCAGCCCAGCACTTCTCAAATTCTATACCAGTTATGAATAGAACCTAGAGAAAAGACGGAGGAATTCTTTATTGGGGACTGTAGTGCCAGGATGAGGGTTAATGATTTTAAGATGAAAGGGGAGAATTCAGTTGGATATCACAAAGAAATTTCTTCCTGTAGGGATGGTAAGACTTTGGCACAGGTTTCCCAAAAACGTCATGGATGATCTGTCCCTGGAGATGTCCAAGGCCAAGTTCGATGAGGCTTGGAGCAACCTGATCCAGTGGAAGGTGTCCCTGTCATGACAAGGAAGTAGGAACTAGAATACGGTTTAGGTCCCTTCCAATTCAAACCATTCAATAGTTCTATAATGAGTATCAGCTGTCTGACTGGCCTTTATCCTTTATGCTTTACTGAGTAGACTGGTGCTTTCTCCAAATGCACAGTTCAAGTACAGGACACCACAAACATTGGAATTGGCTTTTTGGCCTAGGGATTTGGGTTTTTTCCACAGTTTATTTACAGAATGAAGGAAGCTTTGGGATGGGAAGAGGAAGACTCCAAACCCACTCCCATTTCATCTTCCTCACAGAGAAACAAAACCAAAAAACAAACAGGCCTTAGAGCCAAACAGTTATTCTACTGCAGCAACAACAAGCCAGTTGTTATCGCTCCCAAGTGACAGGAGACAGGACAAGAGGGAATGGCCTCAAGCTCTGCCAGGGGAGATTTAGGCTAGAGATTAGGAGGAAGTTTTTCACACAAAGGGTCACTGGGCACTGGAACAGGCTGCCCAGGGAGGTGGTTGATTCACCTTCCCTGGAGGTGTTTAAGGGATGGGTGGATGAGGTGCTGAGGGACATGGTTTAGTGTTTGATAGGAATGGTTGGACTCGATGATCTGATGGGTCTCTTCCAACCTGGTGATTCTATGATTCTATCATACAGCTCTGCACTGTATTATTTTTTTCTAGTTGCTGCTTCTTTGCATTCCTGCACATTGGACACTGACACTGTGTTTTAATGAAGCTTTTGGCTTACTACTTTTAACCACGTTGATCTTGAATGTAAATAAAGTTTCATCTTGTTGAATTCCACTTTAAAGCGTGACACAATGTTCTGTTTCACAATATTTGGGGGAGGGGAAGAAGAGAAATCAAGAAAATTTCAAGTTCTCAAAAAGATCAAGACCGTTGCTGGAGTTCACTGAACCAAATATGTTTGTTTGCTGCCTGTTTGCAAAGTGGAAAGCTTCAGTCCTATGTGGGTCACTCATTTCCATGCGCATATACCCCTGCCTTTCTTCCTGCCTTATCTCCTCTTTCAGATAACAGTAGTTCCTTGTCATTCCTTGAAGTGATAATGCAGCTTCCTAGGGTTTAGATGCAATGTCCTCCAGAGAAAGACATGTTATATCTTCAGTATAATGATTTTACACATTTCAAGTTTACTTTTGCTCTCTCTGTTGCTCTTCCTTATTAACTCAAAAGGAAAAGTCATTAAGAAAGATGTTATTAAATATGAGCAAAGTTCAGAAGGAAAAGTAAACACAATCTTGCAATAAACACTCTAATTACTCCCAAGACATAGTTAAATCATTCAGTCTTCTTTGCGTTTGAATTTCCTCATCAGAAATCCAGTGACACCTACAGCTCCTTTATTTTCAGGGCAGGAACTACCTTACTTCCCAGGCCCTCTGCACATAACACAACAGGTTAAAGCAGGGCCTGCAGTGAGACAAATACCAAGTAAACCCAATGCAATGGTGTTCAGTACATTAGCCCTGTCCCAGTTATTAAATGGAAAGACTGAAATAAGAATGAAGTTCAGCATCAGAAAGAAAATATTAACTACATAAACCCAAATTTCCCACAAACCTGGGGTTTTGTAACATATTCAGATATGATAATAAAGGCCGTATACTACTGACTGAACATGTGATTCCAGTATATCCTTGCAACTGGTATGTTGGAATAGCTTCTCAATGTCCAGCTACTGTGAAAAGTATTTATGACACATGCTGAGATGGATTAAAAAGGAAAGGAGAAGGAGGGAGCTATCACAGCTTCTCCATCACTTTCCTATCCCTATTTGGAGGGCATGGGAGCTTTCCAAATATCTGCATGCAAGAAAGGCTGTCGGTTTGAAATCTTCACTCTTGCCCAATGCCCCGTCAGACACAAACTGCTGGTGGGAACTGAGCTGTCGTAAGACCTGCCGACTTAGTTACTTGTGCTGCAGTGTTTAAAACTGCTGCAGGGAAACCCAGGGGACTTTAAGCAAAGTTATTCCTTCCCTGTCAAAAGGCGTAAACATGAACAAATATAGGGTCTGCCTGGAGAACATCTAAGCTGGGTAACACGTAGCCCAGTGCAACATCCCATAGCTGGGAGGGGGACTAAAATGTGAAAGAGTTCTTGTGTTGCATAGCTGGTGTGAAGCATCACACAGCCTGGGGTTAGAGCATGTGTTTACACACCCTGAACCTAAGCCCTCCTTGTAGCTGCCTGGAGCCAGATTGCTTCAACCTTTTGTTTGATTTAAAGTGTCCATCTGCCCTGCTTTTCTTGAAAAAACACACACCCTGCATGCCAGAGGTTGCTAATCTGGCACTGCTGACTTGATGCATATTCTGGTCTCGTGGAGAAGGATGGGTTCATTTCTTTAGTGTCACCATTTGATACTGTATATAGAACACAGACAAATGAAGTGGGTACACAGTTCTCCCAAACTGTGTGACTATTCACACAGAAACATCTCTCTCAGCCACAGACACTCCAGCCTCTAAGCACATCAGCACTTACTCTTAGCCCTGCTACAGAGAGATGTGAAATCAGGGGGCAGATCTTAATCCTTACTCACATGAATAATCAAATTGACAGCTCATGTTTATAGATTGTTTATATGAGGGAAGTCTACAAGAAAAAGCTCTGCTTGGATTTAAACTTTATAAGGATATGACATCTTGTCCAAGTGTGCTGCAAATATATTTGTATTCGAGGCCTGATCTCTACCCACATTCAACACAGCTGATTTGGGTGAAGTCATGCTGAGTAACAAGCTGGCCTTTGCTCATTACTTCATCATTTTGATTTGCCCTTGCTATTTTAAAAGACCTGCCTGGGGTTTCCCATGCCAGATATGACCTCTAGGCTGCCCTTTCTCTGTGATGAAACAATAATCTCTAATTGCAAGCTCTTGAGAAAATTTTGTAAGAACACAATGCACTATTACTGAACAGCCTTCCCCTTCCCCAGCTCAGGTTCTAAACTGTTGGCTCAGTTATTCAGCTGCAAAAATCAGCTACAAGTCTATATATTTTACTTACTATAACAGAAAATCTGAACCCACATACAATACCTGTTCTCCAGATGGGGAATTCCTTCTCTACAAATCTCTCTTTAAAGGGTTCACTAGTGGTTACCTTCTAAGAGAAACAAGAAAGGAGAAATTGCTTTCCATTAATCCTCTCTAGAAACACTGAAGGTGGGATGCTCCATCTAGCAGGTGTATCTGGAAATCAGATAAGACTACTAATTTTCTACAGAAGTCCAGACCCCTGTGACAGCAGACTGAGGCTCTGCACAGCCCAGAGATCCTAAACAGGTAGGATGGAGAGAGCCATCACTTCAACAAATACTTTCAGAGCCCTTTTGGAAGCACTGAATCTCTTCGCACTTGATCCCAGCAGAATAAGTATGTTGCCTTTACCAGTTATGCTTCCAGGAACGGAGAATGCTCAGGACACAGAGATGAAGGCTCCTTTTGTACTTCTTGTGTATCTTTCACTGAAGAAGATAGTCCACCAAAATAAAATCACTGAGAGACAATTAACGATCTGTAACTGTGCGTGCACAAAGCTTGCTGCCTACCTAACTCCAAGCACTTCCACCGTCAGCTCTCCTCTCCTTAGGATGCGTTTTGTCACACTGCTGGTGTCACAGAGTCACCATTGACAAATAAATGGAATTTACCTGTGAAAAATGCCTTAATAAAAAAGAGAGCAGTAAGGACAAAGTTTATGTATTCAGTGGGGTTCTCCAGGAGAATATATCTGCAAAAAAATCAATTGAGGACTGTGGTAAGCTCTTTGTCCTGTTAATTCACTTCATTACCTTTGGCCAAGCCTCTAGGGTTAGAGCTGATAAAGGATTTTGATGCTCACAATCTAAGCAAAGGTTAGAAGTCTGTTTCCCCAGCCCCTGCAAGTTATGAAGTCTCATTTTACTACTGGAAATTATGAAGGAGATGAAATTAATTTGGAAAACTTATTCCGGAGGATTCCCTTCGCTAATTAAAACACATTTCTGTGTGGAGACCATTGGGAAAGCCATATTTAGAGTAGAAATGGGCAGGGATTTCAGCTGAAGGACAGAATAAAATATTTTATAGCAAGCAAGCTATTGGAGACCTTAATCTCAGAGTGTCACCTATGTGTAACCTACCCTTCCAAATACATACACACAGTTCTTGATGGCACCATTTACAAAAAAACAAAAAAAAAAGGCTGTTCCAGAAGCAGTAGACCAGGCTGAATTCCTGTCAATTTGTGTACCTTGTTCCTGAACTTCCCCCTCTGCTCTTCCTTGCCACAATACTTCTGCCAAGCATAAAACATCATGTTCTGTTCCTATTTAAGACCTACAGAGCCCGAAGAGTCAGTACGTACGTGCCGACTGGCCAGCTGGCAGTGACCTAGCCATGTCATGGCTAAATTCTTCTTGCCTTTCCATCAGAGCGCACACAATTCTGGCTCTGCAGAGTCCTTGGACTCATGAATGTGCACAGATTTACTTACATCAACACTTTCATCCCTCAAGTGTCTTGATTAAAATCTGACACTACGTTCAAGCTAAAGGTGCCTGTGGAGCGCAGGGGGAGGAGACGTGCCAGACTGGACGATTAAATTAATGAATATAGAAGTCGTACAAACTTCATTTCCCCAGGAAAACATGCTAAAAATAGAGTTAATAAAAAAGATGAGACAGCTTGGAATGCTTTACTTTTTGCTCATTTTCAGCACAGCTGATCTCCTTCATCAGTTAAATTAAGCCACGCTATTTTAGTCTCTGCCTAATGAAGGGATTTAGAACTTTGCATGAAGAAAAGACAATATCTAGTACTTCCATGGGAAGGGAAATAACTTGGTGGTGCGATGCAACTATGGCAAAATTATCTATAATCTCTTGAGCAGTACCAGAACATTCAGATAAACCCACTAATCAAACAGAGCTGCTCAGGTAGGTCTACAACCCACAGTTAACTGCAAGAATGATCATGTTTGTCACGCATTAATGTACAAACATCAAGGAGAGAAGTGGTTTCATTTAGAGCAAAGGAGAAGACGGGGCCTTTGGCTGTGAGGAAGAACGAGCCCACAAATACTTCAGTGAATTACTTCATTTGCTTTTTCTCTCCCAAAAGAACACCTGTTCTGTACTAACAGTTTATAGACGAGGGCAAGTGCAAGAAGATTGTGTGTGTCCTCCACCTGCAACCCATGCTGGCAGGTCACAAGTCAGCAAATTCACAGCTCTGACAGCCCAGCACTGAGCACAAGCTGATACAACCTTCTTGGCACCATCTGGGATTTTGATGCCATTTTAACACAGATATAGAGTTCCTTAACCAGAGCTGATGCACATGCGCCAGCTTAGAGTTCACACAGTACAAGGATGTGATTGTCTACCCTTGGCTATAGGGCCATTGTAAGACTTACCTTAATCTGGTTTGAAAGAAGTTGAGCTGCAAATGCATGAAGTTTCTCAGAAGAATGGCCATAGGAGGATTCACTGAAAAAAAAAAAAGCAAAAAAATAATTTTAATGATAGTAAATATCCCCTGACAGACAAGTCTTGAGCTGATTTTGTCTCTGCTCCACCTCAACAGCAAGGCAGGATCAAAATTCCTTTTTCCTGCACTGACTCTGCAGCCATAGACTAGGTCACACTGCGAAACTACTCTCAGTAAATCCCTAGGAAGGAATCAAGTCCCAGCTACACCTAATTTGATTGATTTTTTTTTTCCCCTCTACACAGCAAATTTCGCTCCCCTCCCCCCACTTCAGATCCATGACCTAATTCAGTCTCAAAGGATTCAGTAGAGGCACACAGAGAAAAACCAATGAACAATCTCAAATTATGACACTGTATCTTTCACACAGGACTTAAGCCATTTCATCCTTGATATTCTTTCTCCTGACAGCTCTCTGCATGTGATTTGTGGCACGTGGCAATGACTCATGGCGTGATTGTTGGAAATGTTGTAGCAGCAACTTAAATTCCTGTTAAGAGAGATCAAGGCAACATGACATTTGTGGAGAGCAAGATTATGTTGCTTTTGTGTGATGCTCCAGAAGGCTTAGGAGCTCTTGAAAACTGTTTGGGAAAGAATGACTTTATTTCTGCCTAGGAATAGATTCTTAAGGAATAAAGTGTGTTGTCTACTTGTACAAAACCCAGTCAAGCAGAACGTTGCCAACATTACAGTATTCATGATGAAAAAGGAGGCAGTAATTGGAAGCAGATGTAAACATTTTATGGTTCTGGATCCACACAAGCAATATCCACACCAATAAAGTGGGTGCATCTGGCTGGAAATTAAGTGGGATCATCTCCCAAACATACTCTGCTGACTCAACTTCACGTCTGCTGGTGGAACTCCTAAAATCTTCAATGGGTTAAAGACAGCTGTGGCAACATCTGGGCATCCAGATTTCATGAAAATGACTATGCTTGATAGTGGAACACAAAGGTGATTCTCTGCTCCCCCTTCTATTTAAAAAAGTAACTGATTAAATTTTTTCAGCTTACCGTGCAGCACATTCAATCTCTTGATTTGGGAGATAGAACAGACTGAATGAAATGTACGTTGTTCAAATACATTTTAGGAATCCCTTTCCTTCACTACTCACTTCCCTAATGGCTTCCAAGAGTGTAGAGTCATACTTCACCTTGAGAAAGCAAGCAACTTCTTGCCTTCATTAAAGATGAACCACAGAAATGCTTTAGATCTAGATATTTTGAAATGGGATGTTGAGAGAATAAGGACTTCTCAAACAGCTTCAAACGAACCCTTAACTTGATTATTCTTGATACTTCTCCCAGTATAACTCTCCTGATATCTAAAGCCCCATTTCTTCATTTCACTGAGTAGTTCATCCAGCTCATGTACTGGGAAGGACTTTTCTTACCCTTGGTCCCCTTTGCCACTTTTCCACCGATGGAGAACAATCCAGTTCACAGAAAAGAATCAGCGCTACTGAGTTGACAGAGCAAAGGTGTACATAGCTTATGCACTTTATACTAGAAACTAACTGAAGGAAATTCAAATATTTAAAATAAAAAATCGGAAAATTCTATCAAATTAAAAAGAATTGAATCTGCTTAAGGAGTTGCTCACACATGAGGTCACGTAATCCCCCTGTACGACAGGCAAAACCCATCATTCAAGCTATGGAAAGAAAAAGACAAAATCTTGCCAGATGGAACTGCAGTGGAAGACAATCATCTACCTTGAATTGTATTTTTGCTGATTAGTTGATAAGCAGTAACATTGCCAAAAATGTAACTATCGACTATCAATAACTTCTCTCAGTCTCAACCTCAGAAAGCCATGGCCTGGCATCCCCACCACTGTGCTAAGTGAAAGGTGGTAGAGGAATATTGCTCCTTTCAAGTAACAGTCCTTATAGTCACATCCGCTGAAGAAGCACTAAAGGGTAACACAGATAGAAAACGGTGGTGTCAAATCGGGCCAATATGTCCTGAAATTTCCACATCCTTTTTCCATCTGACTCCCTACTTGAAAAACTGAAAGTTCTTCCAAGAGTTTAGTATAAATCAGGCACAGTCTATATAAAGGTTTCTATCTGTCTGCAAAGCTAATATAATAAAAACAATAAAGCAGTAAACCACACTTTAACTACCAGCATAATCAGGTCCCTGGTAGATTTGAAGGAAGTGAAACATGTCACAGCCTTCAGAATGAAAACATTGACAGATATTAATGCAGAGAGAAGGACTGTGATTCTTAATTAGAGTAGCTGAAAGTTTCAGATGGATAATTTAACCCAATAATTCTAATGATTACTGACTGCACATATTCTGTTTATCTACAGGTTTTCTACCACAATGGTTACATACAACACGAGACCAAATTTCCATAGAAATTACATGGATTAGTGTTGAAATAACTGTGCAGTTATAACATTTTTTAATGTTTAGCTGCATATTCAGTGCAGCACTCTAAGTACCATGAAACAGGTTCTGAGCCCTATGGAAAAGATCTGTCTGTGGAATTGTTTCTGCCCCTGCAAAGCAAGGAACCTTGTGAGAAAGCACGTCCAAGAGGTCTATGCCAGACCACCTACCGACCTGTTTAACACATGCCAGGAGCTGCATGATGCCAAGTGGGCCAGTGGGTTTCTCTGCCCAGATGAACTGTTTGTGTCCCGGCAAGGCAACACGTCCAGCCACAAGACAAAGAAGCATTTCATTTCTCCTGCTTTCCTGTTCCACTTTTGTGTCTGCCTGTGAGTCTCTGTTGTTAAAAGCAAATGATTAATTGGGCGCTGGGGAGCTGTCACTATTATTTTTCTAACCAATGGACTTGTCTCAACTCAGATGTTAAGCACTTTAAGATATTTGGGGTTTTTCCTTAGAATGTTATGTTCCAAAGTGCATGGTTTGTTTGGGGGTTTCTTTTTTATATTTTAACATTCTTTATCAGAATCTTTATCTGACAAAACACGAAGAGAGACAGTGAGCCCTTGCAATGTGTTAATAAGAAGACTGTGGCCAAGTCCAGCTCCCAAACTACAGTATAATCAAAAATAATTCTTTTCACTCCTGTCAAGAAGTAGCAAAACAAGGTAACGCAGCACCAATTAAAGTAACAGCAGTGCTGCTCCAGTGTATGAGATCTGACACAAAAAAGAGACTGTGCCTGTAATTCTTTTTATTTAACAAATTAAGAAAATCAACTATGATCACCTTCAAAACAGTTTCTTTCTGAGCTGATGTGCAGCTGCACACAATGCTGCCAATTCTCAAAGCAGTTCCACAGATCATTTTCCTGAAAGGCTGTTGAGGATCTCAATTATATTTCTTTTCCTGTCAACCAACAAAAAAAGGGTTCCTATGAGCTGGATCTTTGGAAAGAGAGAGCCAGGTCCGGCAAAATAGGGTGGGTGCTCAAGCACAGCAATGTTGTTACTAGCTAAAAACTGCTTCACAGACAAAATGTTGTGGGCTGGCATATTGTCATGATGTGAACTCAGTGTTCACTCTTGCACATTTTCATTTTCTGACCAAGGGTAAGAAAATATTTCTATTTGAATGCACGTCCACTACTGAGTGAGGAGATTGAATTGAGCCTTGTCTCACCGTGACACGTTAGAACATGTTCTATAAGCACTTACTTGCCTCTTCCATCCCATTCTTGGTTTCTAAGCTATAAGGTCAGTCACTTTTTTTCTGTTTTGGACCTCATATGCTGGGCAGTTGAAACCACTACAGGGCTCTTTTAGCACTGAAACAACCATCAAAGTTTGCTGTTTGGGCATAGCCTCCCCTTGTGGGACAGGGGCACAAGCTTCACTGCTTGAAGACTTCTTGTTATCAAACTTCTGAGTGCTGCTAAAAGCTAATCAACACCAAGTTAGGCCACATTTACCTTTTTTTCCTCCACCAAGGCCTGGCATCAAGAGAGATTCAAACAGAATGAAGGTCTGAATACATGCGGCTCCTTTGAATCTGGCTTACTTCATAAGCTACAAGTTCTTCAGGATAGAAACAGATGCTTCTTGTACAAACGGGCTAGAATTTATCACCACTACGGGTAACAGAGCCTGTTCAACTGTCACTTCAGCCCTAAGTCAGGAACAGCAAAATACAACCAAAAGCACAGAAGTGAAGTTCTCCGCCCACAGAAATCAATGAGAATTTTTTTCCTTGACTTGGCTGCAACCAGGCTCTCATCCAATGTATTTGTACTTTAGGTTTCCCATGGTGAATAAATAGAAACAAAAAACTGAAGCCCTGGCACCAGGGTTATGAGTCAGACAATCAAGTATGTGCAGTATGCATCTCTTCAGAAGAACCAGGCTTTTAGGGAATGGATGTCTAGATATAAAAGCATGTGAAATTGTTAAACTAGACAACATGACTTCTCTAGTGGAAGCAACAACCTCCTGAGTGTTTTCTTTTGTAGAGAGGAAGTCAGTGGGGTTATCGGTCTCAAAGAAGTTTTGCAGATACACAGTTGCTCTGGGAAGCATACATCATTGTTCAGTGTGCTGGGGAAAAAGGGATGTGAAAAAAATATTGGCAATGCTGGAATAGCCCTTGTCCAAAGTAATGTTATAGAATAGTTGAATCATAGAATAGTTTGGGTTGGAAGAGACTTTAAAGATCATCTAGTTCCAAACCCCATGGCCATGGGCGGGGAAACCTCCCACTGAATCGGGCTGCCCAAGGCCCATCAAACCTGGCCTTGAACACCTCCAGGCATGGGGGAGTCACAATTTCCCTGGGCAACCTGGGCCAGGGCCTCACCACTCTTACAGTGAAGAAGTTAATGCAATTCTAGGATATGTAAAACCAGAAACATTTGGCTACTAATTGTTTTTTATATCTTTTCACGTGCAAAAGAACACTCATCTACTTTGTAAGAAGCAGGAAGGAGAGATATTAAAAACTAGGTTCTAATGGCAGCCAATAGTTCTAATTATGTGGCTTTTTCTATTTCTTCCCTTTCCTTTAAATAAAACACACACAGAAAATCTGGGTTTTTTGCAAAACTGCATGTCTGTGGCATACAATCCTGTTTGCCATGCACCTTGGAAGATCATCAGTGGGAGCCACTTCCTTATTTAGTGTCCTTGCTCCACAAGACACAGCTACAAAAGCCCCTGCAACGCTGCACAGAGCCCTCTCTCACACTCAGCATGGCTTGCAGATACCTACAGAAGGGCTAGAGGGGCAAGACTTGCCCCAGCTATTACAGGTGCCACCAGGAAATCCTTTATTCTCCATAGGAAGAAATATAATGTTCTGCTTTAAGAGCCCCTAAGGGAGGTTTGACAGAAATCCCAGAGCTTTCCTTTCTTCGGGTCATCCCCATCTCCCTCTCCTTCCCACTCACCCCTGCAGGGAAGCTGGGTCTGTGGTGCACAGACTTTCCATGTCTGCAGTTGCTCAGATTCCCTTGTTGTGGTTTCTTAGGAGCATTCCTGAGCCATGAACATTTTGATTCTTCCAGATTAGAGCATGGAAGCCAGTCCAAGTGCCTAGTATTCCCCCCTCTATGTGGACAGAGTTCAGCTGGTTTCATGTGGAGCCTGAACTCCAGGGAACGGCTGCTGATGCTGTCATGGCAGGATGCTAACTGCACATTTTCATGTACAAACATCATCACTTAAGAGCTCTCTGCTAATAATCCCAACAGCTGCTTTTTTGGCTTTGTTGATGCAGATAACCCGGAGCAAGATGTATGGGTGCCTGTGCCCTTTTCCTTCCTGCAGTCTCCTTACAATTATCCATTTAATCATGTTTATTGTTTCTTTCTTAAATTCACATGATGATTTCAAGCAGCTCAGTCAGCTGCATGCATGACTTTGAGGGAAAGATACGTGTACACACAGTGAGAAATGTGTTCGCTGTAATCTGACCGTCCACCCTATAAGGGCATTTCAGGGACCTAATCTTCAGCTCTAGGTTCACATTGGATATGCTGATACAGCATCCAGCAGACAGACAGAAGTTTATTCTACCTATGTTCAGGTCCAGACAGCCACAAACCCCTTGGAACCTAATGTGTCAGAGCTTTACAGATAACTTCTTTCAGAATCATCCAATCATAAAATGGTTGGTGTTGGAAGGGACTTTAAAGATTGTCCAGTTCCAACTCCCTGTCACAGACAGGGACACCTCCCACTGGATCAGATTGCTCAAAACCTCATCCAACCTGGCCTTGAACACCTTCAGGGATGGGGCAGCCACCACTGCTCTGGGCATCCTGGGCCAGGGCCTCCCCACCCTCACAGGAAAAACTTTCCTCCTAACGTCTAATCTAGATCTCCCTTCTTTTAGCTTAAAACTGTTTCTTCTCCTCCTATCCTTGCAATCTCTACTAAAGAACTCCTCTCTAACTTTCCTGTAGCCCCCTTTAAGTACTGGAAGGCTGCTATAGAGTCTCCCTGGTGTCGTCTCTAAGGCTCTACATTATGCCCAAGTTATTGATATCTGCAGAGATGTGACATGTGCTAGTTCAGGCACAGAGTCCAACATAATCATATGTCTTTTGGTCAGTTCAGTGCACGTGGTAAACAAGCTCACGTTTGCCTGCAAAAAGACCATGTCAGCATAAATTCAAATACTCGCTGAAACTACAACCTAGGTCCTCATTTTCCTTGATAATTTTAAGGTTACTATTGTTTGTTTTGAAATTGCTATGGTGACTACCTGAGGTGGGTATCTGATTGAGATGATTTATTTTCAAATGATTAGCCCAAGGCAGTGTCATATTCCTATCAAGAATTAGTAAGTGTCTGCAAATTGTGCTTACCAAGCTTCCAGCTGTACTTCTCGCAGACCTCCCAGGCACTAGGGAGGAGCAGTGACTGCCAAGGCTGCGGGCAGTAGTAGCTGTTCTGATGGAGCTGTTGATGCCGAGGCATCAGTTATTCCTGAAAGAGATTTTTGTTAAATGGTAGGAGCTAAGAAAACTCCCTCTCCTCAACAGGGCAAGGGGAGAGAACAAGAGAGAAAACTGCTGGGGTTGAAATAATGACAGGGAGATCATTTGCCAACTACAGCCATAGGCAAAACAGACATTTTTAGAAAACTAATTTAACATCTTGCCAATTAAAGTAGACTTGGAATTTGAGAAACAAATTAAAACACCTTAGCCCCCACCCCAGCCCCTTCTTCACAGGCACAACTTCACTCCTGACTCCTTCCATCTCCAGAGCAGTGCAGGGAGACAGGGAATGGAAGGTTGTGCTTAGTCTATAACAACTCTGATGCTCTTTCCTCCTCACTTTCCATCACTTTTAGAGAGAGTCCTCCACAGGCCACAGCTGCTGTCAGGCACTATCCCCCTGCTCTAGCCCAGGCTATGGCAGAGCCTGTTCTGTGTCTCTCTGCTCTGTGGTCCTCTCTGCAGGCTGCAGGGAAATGTCAGCTTGCTCTCCACCTTCGCTGAAGTGGCTGTTCATAAGGCTGCTTTCTCACACTTCATTCCTCACCCTCACTGTCCGTGTGGCGTTTTGCCACTTTTGATAATACATTTTTCATAGAGCCAACCCCAGTGTAGCTTGCAGAGCCTTGCAGTGAAGCTGTGGGAGCCGGCTGTATCTGGCACATAGCAGCTCTGGCCCCTCCTCACAGAGGTGCCTGCAGCCTCGCTGCTACCAAAACCTCACTGTCAACAACAAACACATGGTTTTATAAGCTTTATCCAACACGAGAGGATCTTTCTAAGATGAATCTTTGCCCTTGAAGCACAATCATCCTCTAGGAAGGGAAATGGAAGTATTATAACAACAGGACACCATCCCCGCTGCAGATCAGACATCAAGCAGCACATCAAGACCGTGATCCAGATTTCATTTGAATTTGGCTTTTGCTGAAGCCTGTATCCAGGTGCCACAGAAACACTGAACTCCCTGCTTTGACGCAAAGGAAATTAGGATGCGTCCGTTTCTGCAAGCTGGGGACACCTTACAACATCCCGTCCTGAACGGTGATGAATAATGCAGCATTCATCTTCCACACTGAGCAAGCCACGGCATTGCCAGCTCTCACCCCGGCAGCCAGTGAGTCAGCAGTCAGGACGTCCCTAGCTGCCGTTCGGGCAGCACATGCTAACACAAGCTAGACTACTATTTAAGGTCATTCTTAGCTTCTGCGTGGCCCTAGGCCAAATCATATTCACAGGGCTTCAGCCAGCTCCTCCTCCATGAAGTTATCGCCTCCAACGTGATGCGCAACCGCTTCCTTTGCATGTCCCCTGTGCTTGAGGCTGGGGTGGCTTCCTCCTCCTCTGCCACCTCCGCACAGGGATCCTGAGGCAACGCAGGACACCTTTCCCCTGGAAAAACAGCTGGAGCTTCGCTTTCTGGGCCATGAAGTCAGGGAAACTACTCAAAAACGCAGCTGGGGTTGCAGTCAGACCGTAAATGGGGAGCTTTGAGCCTTGTTAAGAGGCTTCATTTAGAATTAAACAATACTTTTCATATGACAAGGCAGCAAGTAAGAATTTTGCAGCGCATGGTTTTTGCAATAGCACAATCTCTTGTGCCTTCATAAATCACACACGCTTTCTGAGTAATCCTGCCTGCGTGAATATACCAGCTCTGACCCACGGATACTGCCTGGATGCACATAATGGAGGTTTTCCCTCAGGGTCAGATAAGAACAGCTCACTTCATCACAATGGAGCATATTTGAAGACACAGGGGGACCTTTCCATACTTCTTTTCCAATGGTGGGGGTAGATGGAATTTTAACATCAGCCTCGGTCAGATCTTTCTTGCTGAGCCCACTTTATATTTGTTATCGCTTCAGTAACGTCCCAATTGCTAACAGCATTATAGTGCAAAAATATCAAACCAACAACAATTTGAAATAAAGTTACAGAACAGTTTGGGTTGTAAATGAACTTAAAGATCATGTAGTTCCAACCCCCCTGCCATGGGCATGGACATATCCCACTAGATCAGGCTGCCCAAAGCCCCATCCAACCTGGCCTTGAACCCCTCCAGGGATGGAGTAGCCACAGCTTCCCTGGGCAACCTGGGCAAGGTCCTCACCACTCTCTACTTGAAAAAATTCTTCCTTATGTCCTGTCTCCCCTCTGCCAGAGGAGATTTAGGCTAGACACTAGGAAAAAAATTTTCACATAAAGAGTCATTGGGCACTGGCAGAGGCTGCCCAGGGAGGTGGTTGATTCACCTTCCCTGGAGGTGTTTAAGGCATGGGTGGACGGGGTGCTGGGAGACATGGTTTAGTGTTTGATAGGAATGGTTGGACTCGATGATCCGGTGGGTCTCTTCCAACCTGGTTGTTCTATGATTCTAAATCTGCCTCTCTCCAGTTTATACCCATTGCCCCTTTCCCTATCACTACAAGCCTTTTTAGACAGTCCCTCCCCAGCTTTCTTGTAGGCCCCCTTCAGATGACCATAGGAATGGTGGAAAACTTTAGCTGAGAATGACATTACTGGCATAAGGTTCAGCTTTGCTTAACCTCCATTTATTCTTCTTCTACCATATGTAGAGAATTCAGTCCAGAAATGAGATTAGAGATTAAGGTACGGGCTAAAGATACCTGTTCAGTGTTTTTCCCCCTTACCAGAATTCCTGTGTGATTTTAGATGATCAGTCCTTTCATGCCATTGTTCCTCACCTGGAAAACTCCAACAACAATCCCTCTTTACAAGGGTGTCCCAATGCAAAATGCTTCTAAGATTAGGAGGTGCTGCTTTGAGATCAGCCTCATGTCATTTGTTGCTTGATTTCAGAGCAAGAAAAGTAGGCAAACTTCCGAGCAAGCTGAAAAATATCACTCTAAATTCCACTTGTCTCATTTATGCCAACACTTCATTTACCTCAATCTATTCGCCTCTCTAGCTGTGGCTGAGGTGAGAACCTTCCCATTTAGAGTAGAAATCTTCAAAGAACTAGGTAAATAAGGACAGGTTCTTGACCCTATGCCCAGGTACTTGTGATTACGGAGAAATTCCAACAATTCATTAAATATCACAGTAACAAAGCAGGCCTCTCAAAGTTTTGCAGGAAGAAGCCAGTATATCAAGCACCAGATCACTGAGGTATTAGAAATGATGAGGAGAGAGGTGGACTCTGAAGAAAATCCAGTATTCAATTCTGACCTGAAGGGAGATGCTTACTTCCAGACTGATCTAGACAGCATTGATGCTGGTGAATCCCATTTTACACAAAACCCAGCAGCCAACAGAGCTATCCTCTTCAACTCAAAGTCAACAGCCAAAGTTACTTAAGGTGAAGGAGATTTAGGACCAAGACTCAGCTTTGTTGGCTTTGGAGCAAGGATGAGAACCCTTGAGTCAACACTCCCACAAAGCAATCTGTAATTAGCAGCTGGCAGTATCTCAGCTTAACCTCATGAACTTGCTCTGCTTTGTGTCACTAGCTGAACATTTCTTGGAGCAAGGACAGGAACTTGTTCCCATATTCCACATCAAGTGGAACATTTGGAATGGGAGAGAATCGCACCCCAGATGAGCTGCTACAGAGGACTGTATTAAAGTCTTTAAGCCAGGAAGAATTTACTAGAGAACTACTGGGTTGGAAGGGGGAACATTGTCACTTCAAGGTTTTTCCTAGCAGGTCAGAGCATTCTCTATGTCCAGCTGCTGAATCGGATACACAAGCTAGAGAAGGCAACATCTAGGATGTGAAAAATACTAGAGTTTAGCTGTGGAAGAGCTGCCAGTTTCACTAGTGTTATCATGGAGAGACATAAATTAGCATGAATGTAATCACTAAAAATGAAGATTCAGAAATCTGGGGTAAGCCAGAGCAAGCTGGCATCAGAATGAGAGTATAAAGAATAACATCAGTACCCACACAGTAGATTTACATGCTCGGAGGGACAGCAGGGTCCCCAACCTCCTGTAGGCAATCTTCCTCTCCTGTCTGGAAAGGTAAGATCAAGTTCTTTTGGATGCGCAACGTCAGCTTTCTCAAGATTAAATGACTACATGTGTTGTAAGGGTAGAGGAATGATCTATCCTACTTTTAACCATATCAAGATTTGAAGAATTATCCATCCAGTAGAATCATAGAATCATAGAACCATAGAATCACCAGGCTGGAAGAGACCCACAGGATCATCGAGTCCAAACATTCCTATCAAACACTAAACCATGTAGATAGTTTTAATTCCTATTTCACATGAGAAAGTATGAAAAGTGTGTCCTTAATGCCATCCAAGGCAGAGTAGGTGAAAAGAGAACAGAAAAGTTCTATCATGAAGCCTCTTCTATTACGCTCCTCATAACTAGAAAGGGATAGTGAACTTCAAGTTTTTAGTCTAGGCGCCCGCTCAGAAAGAGGAAAGCAACAGTAAAAGCTGGCGTAGATCAATATGCTGGCTGGATTTTTACAAGGTTTATTTCTTAGCAAGATGTTGATTCTTCTGTAAATTAAGAACAGGGCTTGTTGTGCAATCTCCGTTTACAGGCCACTCAAACATCAAATGCAGGACACTAAATAATGGCTTGCTTACCAAGAAGAGAAGATCCTCTTTAATTTCGATGAAAGTTGTTTTGTCTAAAGGGTTGGGGAGGTGTTTGCCCCGGCATGACAAGTGTGCCAAGAACATGCAAATAAAACGCACACAGTATGTACTCGAGAAGAATAAACAGGAAAGATTTGATTAGAATTTAGCATGGCTAGAACAAAGTGATTCTTTCTGAACGAGTTACATTAATCAAACTAGTTCCACTTCCACCAACCACAAATCCTACTCAAAAAAAGAAAGCTGCAATGACTTAGGTTTTGCTTCAGCAGTTAGACAAAAAATGGGTAACAAGCATAGCAGGCACCTTCCATAGAGTGAGGCAGCAATCCTTAAATCATTGAGAAGAGGACTGTGTTTCAAGTAGCAATAATGACTTATTCAGAACCTGCTACTGTTGTTTCTCCATCAGTCTTGGCCCTGCTGCCTGAGGAACATGCACAGTGATAAGACTGAGCTGCAGTGGAACTAGAGAACTGCTCAAAGATGCAAATGAGATAAACCATGAACGTTTATGATGACATGTATAGAGCCGCCTTTAGCAGGTAGACACACTGTACCGAGTAACTCATTCTGCAAAGCACAAGAATCTTCAAATTGTGTAACAGTGCTCAGCAAAACATCTTGAGGAGACAGTGAAAACTAGTTGAGTTTCATGTAAATTTTTCTTATGGTTGAACTGACAGGCTGACAGAAAGAAAAATCAGTGTATTCTGGAGAAATTGTTAGCTCTGAAAAACAGAACAAGTTGCAAAATAAGCCTTGTGGGAACCTTAGTGGCATGAAAGGCAGCTTCTGAGTGGGAAAATGGAGACCACAGCTCCTTGCGGCACTTACCACCTCCTTGCACTGGGCCACTTGGTGTAATTAGGCAGAACAAACTACTGGAGGCAATGGAGCGAAGACAGTAGGAAAACATGCATTTCAGGAAACAGGAAGACAAAGTGATCTTTATCAGTCATAAATTAAACTCTAAGCCCAAGCAGTAGAGCAGCATGCACATTAAAGCCAGATTTCTGTTCTCAAAAATGGAAAAAATTACATCCCATAGAGTTTTACTTTCAAAGGGCTCGTTATCAAAGTCACTTTTGTAAAGATTAAGCAAAGGCTGCCCCTACCGTGACTTGCAGCACAGCTTTTGAAGAGCCTGAGGTCTGTCTGGTGAGGGTTCATGCTTATACAATGGCTCCATTTGAACTCAGAAAAGCAGAGTTGTTCTTTTCTTATTCATTGCTGATACTGTTGAAGAGCTCATGACCATTTACACTTGCAGTGACTGCAAATAACATGTCTGTGTGCCTGTTTCGGCATGAGGGGAACAGTCCTAAAACTCTTCTCAAACAAGGTTTCTTTTTGTCCACATATTTTTATCAACAGAGGAGATAACATTGCTTCATCTTTCCCTCATATTGTCCCGTGTGGTTGCTAATCTTTCTCCAAATTTTGCCTTTATCTAAGGATGAAAGCACAGAGATGCTCAGTCATGAGCATGCACCATACTTTGTTCTTCTAAATGGATTGTTCTTGGTTACTAAAGCAAAGTCTTGCCTTGATCATTCAACCTTTATTTCTATCATTAGTCAGTATGTCCTTACAAGGCACATACATTCCATCTCAATTTTATTTGAAACCATAATGTTCAAGAAGAACACCTTTCATCCCAAGCCATGCTTCAAAACTGATGGGTTTGGGACTTCTGGAAGAATCCTACTCCTGAGTTTTCTTCTCCTTACAACCTGATTTTTCTTGTTTGCTTGGTTTTTAAGCTTTTATTCTGGAAGTAAAATTCCGAGCAGAAAATCTCGATCCATTTGGACTTCCTTTCTGTGAGATACTTGAGAATGTTTCCTATTTCATAATAACGGTGATAAAACCAGAAACTCCCAGTGCAAAATTCAAAAGTTATTTTGCAAAATGCCTCAAAAACTTTCAAATATCTCAAACAAATCAGTTCAAGGTTGTTGTCTGGAATGTTCTGCTCATTTCTAGCATAGAGCACGGCTTTGGCCCATTCTTCCATATGAGGCATACTAAAATGATTTGTAGTAGCAATAGACGTCACTGCAAATTTCTGAGAGTCCTACTCAGCTCTAAAGTCAGGCCAACATGAAGATGCTTAACACGTTACAGCACCAGGGTTAGAACAAGCCAAAGTTGTATCTGCGTAAGACAACAGGCTGCTTATTGCAGTTAGGACAGATCTCAAAGATGCTTCAGCTTCTCTGGGACCACAAGTGGGACGTGAGAAGAAGGGTAACTCATCTGTCATACCCAATTTCAAGCTAGTAATATGAGGCAATCCTGATACAGATGAAAATTAAGAATGAGATCTGGCATTCCAGTACCTAAAATCAGAGTAACTTAATGAGAACTACCACTGCAGTCAATGCAGTGTATGTCAAATCATGTTATCAACGTATGTTATCAACAGGGCACCAGTTACCATATTCACAGTCTCTCACAGAGGCTCTGCAGCGCGTTCTGCAATGCGTAGCAGCGTCAGAACATTTCACTATAAAAATTTAATAAAAAAAAAAGAAAATCTATTTTCAAAGGGGTGTTCCATGGCACATCAGGATTAAATGAAAATGTTTTCATTCTATTCAGAAAATGAAATAAAAACCCCCTTGTGATAGCTGAGAAATTAGCATCCATGCACTAGTGAATATCCTGGTAAGGTAGGTTTAAGTTACTTCTTAAAGTATCACACCTCAAAAAAACACCTTAACTAGCATGGCAGTGAGTCTTTCCCATCTGAACTGCACCACTTCTAAATAACTAACTGCACATGGGCTGGGATGAAACAACCACTCCCTCAAATGACCTCGAGTTACCAGACTACACCTCTGCAAAACGAGGATGCCTTGCATCTGCCTTCACTCACTCAGCCCGCGGCCAGCCTGAGGCATTCTCCAGCATTCCCCACCATTTCCAGTTAGGGAGAGACAGCTCTTCCAGATTAGTTTAATCAAAATTGCTCCATTTCCAAGAACAGCTTTGGAAATCTACTGGCATGAAGTTATTAAAGAATTCCCAGTCAACCACTTGGCCTTTTCTTGTTAGTAGAAGGGCTCTCCATGAAGCTGAGGATGCAGCCTTTGAGAGGAGAAGTCCCGATATTGTTTGGAGCTTGTCTCTGAGAAACTGCTCTCTGGCCCTTCCAGCAAAAACCGTCAGCAGTGGATGACGGGGAATTTTTGAAGATGATGCTGCCAATAGGAAGAAATTGTGAAACAACACGAAGCACTTGGAAAATCCTCTTTCAGGAGGCTGAGGAACAACTGTGGCCATTTTCACATCTGCAGATTAAGAGAAGCTGTGTTTTTCTAATGATTTTCCTGTTTTTGTTTGGGGTTTTTGGTTTGTTTGTCTGGGGATTTTGTATGTTGGCTTTTAAAATACCTTTATGAGAAATAAGAATGAGCTACTGGAGTGCAGCTGCTCTTGCCTCTGAAGGTCTTTGGTGCGTGCCTGCAGAAAGAGCAGCTGTCACACCGACAGCACCTGGAGAAATCTAGCTTCAAACGGTCAAAAAGTAATTGTTGCAAGTGTCACATTTGAATACTACCAAGCAACTTTTGTGATGATTTCAGGCTTCATTTATTCTAGTGCTTTTAAAACAACCAAGCCTCCTTTGTCAAATAATAAATATCTAAGGTGAATTAAAATCTCGATAAAACAGTTCATTACCAGAATAAATAATGACATCAACAAGCAGCCAAAAGCCATTCATACAGCATCCTACCCTGGGTATTTAGTGTTTTAATGGCCATTTTACATCATTCACCATTTTTCCCTCACTAGCAGGGAAGGAAATGAGAGTCTTATCTTGTACTGAAGAGCAAAGTTGTCCCAAATGGCTAAACCAGCCACACACTTTGACACAGAATGTGACCAGATATCTTTCATTTTCTTCTTTTCTATTAAAAGAGGTAACTTGAAGCCACAAGGTATTTCACTCCTGAGTTTTGAGCATCTCTCTCCACGGAAGCCTGCTATCCAAAATTCGTAAACAGCCTATAGTTGTTTGTGCTGTATTAGAAGAAATGGATGCTTCAATTCATAGTCATCTGCTGCAAAACAAACTGCTGAAAATATAAACATGTCCTTATTCACCCTTCGGGCTTCACCAGATAAACAAGGGGAACTCAGCAAAACTAAACTCTGCCATTAATGCTTCTGTCAAACACTTGTAGGCACAGATATTATTGGAGAAGTTTCACACCAGTCTTTAATGCTTATCACAACAAGACCTGTTGAGCCCTGCCTAGGTGCCTCTAAGAAGTGTCTTACCTAGATGATCTCCCCCTTTAGCATACTAGGTTTCAAAATACCCTGGCAGATGGTAAAGCATCATTTCTTCCCAAATCTCAGGCATCTTTAATGCTGCTGGTTTTCTGCTACTTCTCCTAAAGACAGTCTGCAGTGACAATCCAAAGCACAATTTTGCTTGGCCAGTTGCACACCACGCTCACAGGGCCTGCCCTGGGAAAACCACAAACTCACTGCCTACCTAAATGCCTTACTGACCTTTCTCAAAAGGCCATGGCAGCTGCTTTTTGGAGACTTGCAAAGAAGCAGAGAAGCAATTCGTTAAGGTTGGAAAAGACCTCTAAGGTCATCACAGAATCTCCTCTTTAGCTGATTACTTACAATCGGAACAACAGCAACTAACCCAGCCATACAAGGGCAGCTTTTGGAAAACACCTCTGAACCTAAAGCTCTCTTACCTTCCGAGCAGACAGGAAAAACCCCACAACTTTCCCACTAAAACCAAAAATCTAAGTGTTGTCAAATAAGAGATTTTTCTCCTAGAAAATTGAGGGCATATTTAACAGTGTGGAGTCTTCTACCTCCTTGTAACTGATGGCGAAACCCTTTACCTGTCTGGTTTTCAGTTTGCTCCATGTTTGCCAGACAGCAACTCCCCATTTGTCTTGTCCTGCTGGCTGTGCTTGGGTTAAAACAATCTAAAAAGAGCTCACAATTCCTGCCAGGGATACCAGGTTTTCACCACCACCTGCTTTCCAGAGCAGTGGCCTAAATCTCAGGAACCAGTGGGTTTCTCTTCAGCTTTGCCATGCCATGCTGGCTTTCTGTTACGATTGCATTCCCTGCAAATATGCTTAGACTTTTCTACCCCTTTGTCACATCTGGATGTGAAGCAATTCTCTTGCCCTTAAGGCAAAATTAATCCGGTGTTCCTGGAAATTCTCAGCATTGTCACACCCATAACTAGTTTGTACACAATGCACAATTTCAGCAGTGAAGTTACTTTTCCAAGGAACACTCTGAGGTGTTTGCTTTAACAACACTAAACCCTGCAAAAGCTATCAACTGCCTGCCATGATCCTGCTGCCTCCTGAAATATCTTTCTGCAAAAGCCATTACTGTCTCACAGGAAATCATTACCTTCCACGCACGCACTGCCTACCTCGTACCTTTTGCTCACATTGCTATCAAAAGCAAAACTCAATATCTATGCCTAAGCTGGGATGATCATTATTTATATAGGTGAGGTACCCTATTCATGGACTGACCACACAGAGACACCCACTTGGACACAGGCTGGAAAATGCAAACACACTGGAACTGACTTGTTTCTTTTAAAAATAGCCTTGAATAAAGGGCTCCTTCATTTCAGGCAATTACCAAGGAAATTGGAGCGTTTTGTGACCCATTCCTCTGGATTACCTGCTAATGTCTCCATTTCATTCTGAAAGCTGCCTTGGTTTTGCACAGTAGAGAATTAAATTCCCTCTTTCCAAGCAGGAAAAGAAATAGTGGTACCCAAAGAACAACCAAAGGGAGCCACAGCAGAGGCCTACAAGCACATATGGGACCATATATGGCATCACAGTAGCATCTTTCACCTACAATCTCTGTACAGCCAGTCTTCACCAACACTGATGATTTTACTTCCCTTCCTTACCTATGTGACTTTTTGGCAGGAAAGTGGTGGAAAACATATTTGGAGCAAGCTGCATCTGCATATCAATAACAGTGTTTCAGTCTGTAACAGAATCCTACATAGAATAAGGTAGAAAAGATTCTAAAAACTAGACTAAACTTCAGAGACAGATCCAAACTCATATTTCTGTGAATATTCATTCATTCTTCCAGATGTGTAAACATCATTTATTTTTTCATATATCCTTGTTGGCGTGTGCCAACTTTACCATTTTTCTAAGAAATATGATGGCAGATCACTTAGGTCTTTTTGCTCTCAACCAGGATTTCATGGATACGCCACAGAAATGGGAAATGCAAGTGTCTTATCAACCTCACACCACATCTGCAGCAAACCTGGTTGAAAACTCTTGCCTTATTGTCAAAGAAGGTCATATCTGTATGGGCTGAGCAAGCTCCCTTACTCATACTCTGAGTGGGACAGACACGGAGCAATGGTTCTACCAGGGAGCAAAGCATGCTACGCTTTGCCTCTTTGTTGATATGGATCTGAACTGACTCACATCAGGCTGCCTTGGAGCATAAGATGTGCAAATAAAGCCTGCCTGCATTGTCATTGAAAACACCTTGGTCCTTGACACCATACTGCTTGCAGAGAATCTCTTTGTTATTTAGGCTATAACAAGCTGCCACTCCTTTGTAAAGGCAAAGCATTCTCAGATGTAAGGACAACAGCAAATCTTTGCTCTTAAATCCATTCTTGGGTAATTCATGTGTGCAAAAGTCTCAAAATGAAAAGCAGTGCCATATAAAGTGGGATCTACATTAACCTTTTAGCATTCCCGTTCATGCTCACCTTCCTTTCTTCTGAGCTGTTTGTAGGACTAGGCTTCAGAAGAGCCCTCTTCTCCCTGCCACATTGCAACTCAAATCAACAACCTTAACTGCACCCTGCATCTGGGAAACAAACCAACCTTGGTGGATAAATCATTTTGATACCAACACCAGTAACTAAATTGTAATTTAAATTGCTTCACCCCCATCCACTGTTTACGTAACTCAGCCTTTGAAGATATCACAGTCCAAAACAATTTGAGGAACAGATACTTAACGAAAGGATGAATCAGGCTCTTTAGAAGACTATATTAGAGAAGTGACACTGTAAAGACCTGCTCCACCTTCATTAAGTACTAAACCAAATACTGTTTCTGTCACCTTGCTGTCCACAAATCTATTTCACTAATAAAATTTCTTATCAAAATAGAACTAGTCTCAGCTGAAATACTTTCTCTTATTTTTTTCCTAACTATACAGAATTAGAGCAAGCCAGAAAATCATCATCTTGCTTCTCAACTCAAGAAGAAAGGACAAGTACCCTTTGCAATCCCCTCACCAATAAAAATCAATCTCTGTTAAACAGAAAACCAGTAAACCACATAAATCCCCGCCCCTACGGTTTCTAGGAGACAGAGCAGGAATTTGAAAAGAAAAGGGTTCATATAACAATCACAAGTCAACAACATTAATTATTGTATTACAACATCAATAGCTCATTGATTAAAAGAAACATTTGTTCTCCTGCAGAACATATTTAACATCCTTTGTACCTGTCACTATGAAACAAAATAAAAAAGCTTTTAAATTTCTCATTACAGTTCTTTTTTTAGTACTCCCTCTTCTTTCTCATGTTCATGTCGCTTGTGCCTTGTTTCCGTCTCCCATCTTTGCACTTTAGAGAACTCATCTAACTTCTGTCAGTTTTGCAGATTTAAACCAGAAATTTTGGATTCCCGTAGGAATGAGCAGTTATAGATGGAGTTAATGACACTGTGTTCAGTAACAAGAGTCAAAAGACAGCCCTGCTTGTAAGACAGATATAATTTATCTCATTTTGAGGAAAGAGAGGCACTCAAAGATTAGATGTCTTGCACAGCGCTTCAATGAGTCATTCAAAAGCCAGAGGTTGAACCAGGGAGCTCCAACTTCTTGCCCCTTTGCTCTAATCAATTAACCACTTTTCCTTTTCAGGATTTATTTCCTCTTTCATGACTGATGACTCAGCTCCAGTCTAAGGAGGGCATTAGGTACTGTGTCAGGACAAGAGGCTAATTCCCCCTAAACACGTGCTGTTGGGAATAACATGACCTAATGATACTGAGATAATCAGTCCATTGTCTCAGTATGCTAATTGAGACAAATAGGGTAATGAGTCATGTTTAGGTGTCTGCTTCAGTGTTTCCTCTTTGTTTTCTGCTCCTGTGATTAATGCCTTCATTCCCTGGAGGTGACTGCTGATGTTCCTCCTCTCTGAGCACTACTGCTGGGACATGGTGTGCACTTGTGCTCTCATTTACCAAACGCTGCTTATTCAGATTTTCTATTTTTAGAGGCTCCGGTGAATTCTTTTTCCATATCAACTATTTTTGAGGTTAAAAGCAAATAAGAAGAACTGAATCAAAACTACTCCCACCCCTTCTTTATGTTATGGGCTTCGACATTTGGGATTATGGTTAAATGATTTTAATCAGCTGAACATTAGTCAGCTGTTAACTGGGGGCATTTTCTGTCTGAGCTTTTTATACAGGAGCCAGGGACCTTCATTCACAGAACCTAAACATAAAGAGACTACTTCTCCTTTCAAGGTTCCTAAAACATGTGCATACTTGGTCTTGATTCACAGGAGTGTCCAGAGAGCCTGCTCTAACATTTCAACACTTCCCTGGTGTTTATGGCTTTCAGAAAAGTAAAGGCATGTTTCAGGGATAATAACTGAATCATGTTAGGTGGATTCCAGTTTGTGAAGGGGCTACAAGACAGCTGGGGAGGGACTGTTTACAAAGACTTGAGGTGATAGGACAGGGGGCAATGGGTATAAACTGGAGAGGGGCAGATTTAGACTGGACATAAGGAGGAATTTCTTCATGGTGAAAGTGGTGAGGCCCTGGCTCAGGTTNGGATTTTTAACACAGAGAAAGGGTTTGGAAGAATTCCTCCTATTGAGTAGAGTTAAAATCTTGCCTAAGATCCACTGTGAATTAAGCCAAAGTATGCACAGAAGAAAAATCCACTATGTTCCACAGAACTGCACTGTAACCATCCACGGTCATACCCAGCAGCAGTAAATTCCTGCCTATCAGGAACAGCCACAAGGGATTTTGGCAAAAGTCGTTTAAGGATTTAACAGAAGGGCACAGGTCTGTGTACAAGGCAAAACTCAAAGCAGGCCTGGCAAAATCAATACAGTGGAATTTATTACTACAAGCAGTAGCAAAATAGTGAAAAATTGGCTTTTCTTACAACTTCTAAAAAAATTACCATGCTAGCCTTTGCAAGACCATATATCTCATCAGAAACATCCTTGTCTCTACCAGCCCACTTGCAGCCATGATTTCCATGGGGGTCTGCAATGGTTTGAGTGGAACCCCCCTGGGGAACACCCAAACCCCACAGTAGAGCAGTCTTTCCTCCTCCCCCCACCCCTTGTATGAGCCCAAGGGAAGGCAGAAGAAAGAAAGACTGAAAATGCTGAAAATAAGCAGACCAAAGCTGTATGATTATATACACATGTATTAACACTTATATGCAACTAAAATACCACATACACAGGATAAGAGACCCTGAGAAAGAACCTCCCCCTGCCCCAAAGGGAAGAATCCAAAAATACAGCAAGAAGGTTAACAAGAGAAAATCTCTACTCTCCTCAGATAGCAGGACTTCATTAAGTCGCTCAGAGACCACAAGGCCCCCACTCCTTTATCAACAGCAGACCGACAGCAGCACCACCAGCTCCCAGGGCTCCCGAAAGAGAGAGATAGCGGAGGAGTGTCTGACTCCCTGATTAATACCCCAGATTTACGTAGAAAATCGCATGGAATACTGGGAGATGTAGTTCTTTCTCAGCTACAACCTGGCTATTAAGGAGGGTCTAAAATCAAACCCATCACAGGGTCCCTCAAATGCAGCAGGATGACATCAGTCACAGGCAAGACAGCAGATATGATCATACAGGACATGATCCAGACGGAGGCCACTGAGGCACAGCTGACATAGCTTTACAAAAAGCAAACCTTTGCTCTGTGCTTTGCCCTTTCAGTTGAGGTAAGAAGTGGAGCACTAATGTATTTGGATATAAACAGCAATTAATGATGAGGGAGCACGTAAGCAGTCATCTAGGTGTAGGAAGGGAGAGACATAGAGGTTATAGAGCATATCCTAACCTGCCACGATACAAGGCTCAACTCTATCACTTCACTCAGTACAAGTGGATGCATGCTCAAATAGAGAAGTTTTCTTACCCTCACACAGAAAGTGTTGGCATGCAAGACTTAACAGTGAGTTCACATCAAGTTTTTTGTGAAACTGAAGAAACATTTGACAGAATCTTTTCAATTATTG